>CAMXCT020006611.1:19481-76981 GCA_947184155.2 Cladocopium goreaui | reverse complement strand
ATAACCAACAATAATGGATTATATAATATTGGCCAATATTCAACAATAGAGGTTAGGTTAACTATGGTTTATGGATGTTTATGACTTTTATGGTATATAGATATATCTCATCTGGTTGGTGGTTTGGAACATTTTTTATTTTTCCATATATTGGGAATAATCATCCCAACTGACTAATATTTTTCAAAGGAGCTGAAACCACCAACCACCAACCACTGGGGGGCACCAGCTTGCACCCCTCCCAAAGTAGCAAACCGACCTGCCCATGAGGAGATTGTTGGAGGATAATCCTTTCCTGTAAATATGGGGGAATCTTAGGTATATGGTATCCTTAGGGGGAATGGTCATGTGTCCAAAGTGGTTTATTTCCTTATTGAGAATTATATGGAAAAAAACAAACATCATATGTTTTCCAGATTACATAATCGGGATGTCAATCATGGAGTTTCAACAACAACAATTTTGATGCATATTCAGCCCGGTCTTGCCTCCCCATTCTGGGTATCACGGTTGCTTGGCTCAAGCCAACCGTTGGGTCGTAGCTCACTTCCGACGGCACCAACAACAGCTGTTGGTATCTTGGATTCTCTATGGTCCTATGGTTAATCTACAGCTAATAAAGGTTCATCACAGTTGCTAATGGTTAATTAAGTTAATTGAGTTCATAATGGTTAACAATTGTTAATCATGCGAAAGGAATCAAATTGTAATTTGCAAGCATATGATGTAACATGATGTAACCTGCTATAGGCCAGTAGTTAATGTGTTCATCTTTGGATCAATCTGTTAGGGCTGCTATGTTCGAGTCCCAGTTTGCCAATAAAACGGAAATTGTCTGGACCAGTGCAGACAAGTAAACCCCTAAAAGGAGTTTGGGCCAAAACCCATGATATGATATATGGAGATGAACGTCTATTTGTGTGCAAATGAATTATATAATGTTAACCAACGACTCATAAACCACCAGTTTTCTCACTGGCATTGGGGGGGATACCAAGTTTATAGATATTGATAATATAGTTTTATATTTTATACATATATATATATATATATCACTATGTTGGGAGTAACCTAAATACTTCTTCAGCTACCAGGCGGCTTTATTGCTGGGCCATTGCTGGTTGAATCAAGCAGTTTTGTGGCAAAAAAAAGACACATTTGAGCCATGAAAAATACCACTATTTATGGCTAGTAAATGGTGGTAATGGCTGAATAAACCCACTATGAAATACCCATTATATAATTGTATACCACTATTTTGGAAAAATACAAACTAGTCGATTCTCATTATACTAGTTGGTAATGGGTATGCCCATCATGAATTCATGAATTGTGAGTGACAATCCCTAATAAACAAGGCTATATATATATATAATATTCTGAACCATTACCTCAACCCATCAACAGTGGTCTTTTTCACGGTTCATTTGGGTCAATGAAATAAAAAATCCCCAACTCACCATTTGAAAATGGTGAACATGATGACAAACGGGTATGTCTGAAAATGGGGTATACCCCCAATTATAGCCATTTAGTAGGGATAATGATCATTAACCATTGGGTGTAGGGGTACACTATTTTCAGACAAACCCAAACCATGGAATTTTGGAAACTCTGCAAGGCACAGAATGAAGTTCACCGTCGCTATGACAGCGACGTGCGCCACTGTCATGGCCTTAAAACAGCAGAGGCGGGACAGCTGCGGTGCTGTGGTGAAGGGTAGGATTTAGAATTTCTTCATGGTAATGCTATGCAAAAAACCATAGTATTTGCAACTATAGTACCATAATATATCCAATCAATATCAGTTAGTTGAATAGTAATTACCAATACTATATTCCAGAATATAGTTGAAGTAACATAACCAGAATGTTTAGTTACTAACAACTAACTATCAACTATCAACTGCTTTTGTTGATGGATTACTATGGTAATATAGTTGACATAGTTATATAGTAATGAATAGTTGGTAGTTCAAGGAATATCCTGGTTTAATATTCCCAATATAGTTGACATATTATCATAGGAATATAGTTGGAATATTGTGTGAATATTATTTGAACATTATCGAAGGAATACAATGGAAATAATGTTGGGATACCATGGGAATATAGCTGGAATATGGTAATATAAATGGAGGAACATTGGAATCTAACGGGATATTTGGTAGGTCACATTTCTGTTTGCTGCAAATTGAAGAAACTGACCAGAATAAGATTTGTTTTTTCAGGTATCTGAAATTAGTAAATGTGGCGTATGTTGTTTCTTGGTCAGGACTAAACGTTCAGGGAATCCCTGGTTAATGGGAAATTCAACACCAGAAATGAATCTTACGAATGCAAAAACGGGGTACTGATTCACTTGATTCACCAGTGAAAAATGGTGATGTAACCTATAGCTGATGTGTTTTCCATTTGGCCAGGTTTTTCATGGCAGATCATTCCCAGCGAGCATCGTTTTGCGTAGGGATTGTCGATGACATGGCACCAACCAAAACCAGAGGATGGTGGAATTTGCTGCTGAACACCCTCTGGTAAACGTTTACAGTTTGCGAACTGGAAAATGGCCACAGAAATAGCGAGTTTTCCCACTAGACATGGTGATTTTCCATAGTTTTTTGCATGTTTACCGGAGGGTAATGTTCAGGCCAATCTTGCTCAAAAGCCAACTATATAAGGATTAAACCTCATCGTGACAAATGAACGACATATTCTAACGGTTTAAACTCAACAGATAGAATGAAGACCATTCCTTTCGTGCCAACCAAACTCCGCAAGCAAGAATAGCTACAAACTACAAAAAACAGGATCAACAATTTCACATATTAATAATATTTGATAAGATGTTTTAAGATTCAAACCATTCTTCCAAGCCGAAATCTTGCCAAGCTGCCATCTCTGCCGTTTTTTGCAGGTTAACCTTCGGGCCGGAAGAGGCGAAGCGCAAGGGGGGTATTTACATAACTGTTTGCCTGATTTAAAGGGCCATTTGGGACTACGTATGTTGTTCGGCAGCCATTTTTGTCATTTATTATCATTTCATGTCAAGTTGACTACTAGGTCTCCAAAAATTGATATTCTATCCACAAGTGCAGCCATTTTTGTCATTTCATGTTAAGTTGACTACTAGGTCTCCCTTTATGATATGAAACATCCACAATTTCAGACTCTATGGACCGTGTCTTTTGGCGGCCAACAGTGTGGTTTCCTTGACAAACCTACAGGATAAGGGGCCCCCGGGCACGTTGGATAGCGTGAAGCGTTGGTAAACATTTTTGTGGCTGAAAAAACCATGGTTTATGGTAGATATAACGAACTAGTATTCATGGGGATTATGTATCATGGTTTTTGTTAACCAACGTTCACATCACTGGGGCCAGAGGGGCCCATCCTGTACCAATATAGCCATAATGAGATTTGAAATTGCTATCATTGGATCTACCACCATACTCACCTTATCTGGTTTTACAGGTTGTACCGGGTTACCATTTCACTACCATTCAGTTATACAACCATTCGACAACCCATGGCCCGTCAATCTGTTCTGTGCTGCTTTGCAAATCCTTCAATGACAATGATATACCCGTTATTCCTACATATCCTCTTCAACTGATTCCACTTAAATCCAAAATCAAAAAGATGGTCAATAATCACTGGTTGGTGGTTAAATGTTAATTCAGTATAGTGGAATGATGGATTAATTTTAACTCATGTAAAAATTCTGACGTCAATGTGCAACCCAATGACATCCATTGACCATAAAAATGAAGATATCCACAGTATGCCAATGGTACACACTTTGTCATGGTTACCCGGTACCCCTTATTTTTTTATCAAATTACTAAAGGTTGGCCCATATTTTTTTTAAAGCCCAACCCAACATGTTCATGTAGCAGTATTAAGATCATCATTTGTCTCATATCGTGATTGCTGTACCCATTCACCCGTAGATATACCGATGATCATGATATATACATCATATCATCATAAATCCAACGGAAATTAGAGGTGTGAACCGTGAACCAGCAAAACTCAATTATAATTCAACATAATTCAACCATATATCATATATTAAAAAACAATTATAAATCAATTATAAATCAATTATAAATCAATTATAAATCAATTATAAATCAACTATCTATCTATCTATCTATCTATCTATCTATCTATATATATATATATCCATATTCACTGATCGTAAAAGTTAATTCGATCTAACTACCCGAACGGCAGAATCCCGAATTGGCAAGAACCGTAAAGGACATCCTGGCAGAGGGGCACAACTGGCTAATGCTCTGGTTATGACTAACAGTTTGCCATGGAAGCCATGGCCCATAGAAATAGATGCTTTACCGTTCTTAAAAATGGGTGGATCTTTCCATGGCGAACTGTTAGTCATAACCAGATGGTAATGCATTAACGCAGATCATGGAAGCAAGTTTTTTTCCGAGAAACATTGCGACAGGGCAGATCTTGCATAGATCTGGGTAAATTATAACGACCTCACTGTTCTCCCTCACTGGAATCATGGTTAATAAGAGGAATCATCCCAAAATGGCCGAACTATTCAGGTTAGTGACATATTTTAATTTACCCAGATCAATCCATGAATTTGTCTTGTTTACGGATATGGTATAATCCCATTGAAATAACCAGTTATGACTAATAGCCACGGCCATTTCACTGTACTTCAGCGAGGAATCGTTTGTGAAGATCCTCGGATGATCACAGCTGACTGTAGGGTATCATCCCAATGATGGAACTTACAACTATAATCCCAGTTACATTAGTTGCAATCCGTTTTTTTGCTTCATTATATTGTTATGTTATTATTCCATTAGATCCCCATATACCTCTGTAAATAACGGTGAAAACCCTCTATAAACGAAGGTTACCCTCCGGTAATCAAACGTGGCCAAGGACGATCCCCAAACGGAGGTTTTAATGGGAAAATCATCGATGAACGGGGGATGTTCTATTGCCATGTTTGATTGGCAGAGGGTAAATCCTCCTTATACATCTTATAATCACAACTTGGAGCCCCTGCCCTGGGGTCGTCTGGGTCACCTCGGCTAGGTTCCGGTTGAAGCAGCTTGGGGTCACAGGCGCGCAGCTCATCCGCAAGATGTCGTTCATGACTTGGACTTGGATGATTTGGGGTACCCCGATTCCAGGAAATTTCCATTTGACCAAGACAGAACTTACTATGTTTCTGGAAAGATGTTGGCTAAGAAACATCAGTCAAATGGTTTGTGAACATTTAACATCTGGAAATGTGTTGACCAAGAAAGATGTCAGGTGTCATGTTTATTGCCCAAGGAAAGTTGGAAACCTGTCAAGGTATTGATCCCAGGAAGAGTCTGTTTTATATTTGCAAAGCAAACTTTTCTGGGACAGATATTTTTTGTTGAAGAGGTGAGTATAAAGCCGGGGGTAATATAATATTATATAAATATATATGTCATTACTTCTAAGTCCATTTTCCGTTGCCTTCCCTGATCCCAACAAGAATTGTAACTTTTAACCAGTTTTAAGCTGGAAAAAAATGCAATTTCTAAGTTTTATACTTGAAGGATTATCCTACCAAGTTAGAAACTTTGAACAAAGGGCTTAGTTCACCAGTTTCTATGGTTACCAGCATGGGATGGTCAAATCCTTATTTCTTGATGGTGACATCACCCTGTTTTCCCAATTTCTGGTCAAAACCACCATTGCTGATGAGTTAAACCGGTGAAATGTTCATAAGACTTCATTCTAAACCACTATTAACCATTATATTCATGTAATTTCATTCATATTCCATGTATTTCTTTGGTTCACCATTTTCTATGCATGTTTGCCACGTACAAAACCACGTTGCCAGGAGCGTGGTCAGCACCGTGCACGGCCTGACCTTGCTGTTGGCCCTCGCAGCTATCAGCACGATGGCCATCGGCTTGGGTCCCGCCTCTCAGGGCTATCCAGTGGTGAACGGAGGGAGCGATTTGGAGCGATTAGGGTATTCATATTCCCTATTTTTCATGGGGAGCGAGCGATTTGGAGCTACCAAGAGTTTCCCAACCTCATTGCAATTTAGCAGCAGAATTCTTCTTAGTGTTTTGGGAAACATATGAGTGGAAGATTCATAGAATTCTTAGTTATTTTTTTGTGTTTTTTTTGGATATACTTCGAACATGTTTTTTTGGGGGGTGGGATAGTGACTTTAGGAAATAAACCGGCCAACATGTAAGAATCTGTGGAACTGAGCGAACCACAAATGAGGGATTCGCCAACCAGGAATGGGTGTGTAGATTTGGGTCTCTGGATGAATTTCTGGGTAAAATCCTTGATGCCGTGGTGCCCAAAGATCAGCTTGTTGTTGGTTTGTAAGTAGGCGAAGGGCCGTAGGGCTGGAGGAGAAACGACAATCCACACTTGGGTTTATGATTCAACGTTCTTATAGCAAACTGATGTTTTTTCCGCTAGGGGAACCCATGGGGATGTTTTTTCAGCCTGGCTGTTTGATGCACTGTTTTTTTCACTCAAGCAATAGACACAAGCAACCGTCCAAACTGATCTTCAGCAGAGGCACAAAAATGTGTGTCTGAAAATGCTGTATTTTGTATGACACAATGATGATCATGAAGAAATTTCATGAAGAAATTAGGGATACCATAGTTCATAGCCTATCTTCAGGCAAACTGGGTAACCCATAGTTCAACATATTTCAACCCATAGTTTGTTTGTTGCACGTTTGTTGCTCCATCCATAGATTACCCGCATTTTTTCAGTCATGAAACCTCGAAAACCTGATGGCTGAGGCATGTTTTACTACCAGGTGGTTACTTGGCTTGAAGCTACTGTGGTTCCCCAAAGGGTCCCAAAGGGTCCACCTTTGGATTTCATCGAAAATATGGCTGGGAACATCATCGATCTTCTGTAAATGGTGGATTTTGTAGCAAGCCACGTTTGACTACCGGAGGGTATATGTTTTGATCTGGGAATTGTTACACTTTGTACAGATTATGTGGGCTACTACGATGTGGTTTCTCTGGAATGGCCAGCCAGAGGAAAGTGCTGAAATGTTTGATTCACTTCTGACATTTTCTGACATCAGATACAGAATTTCATGAAAGTGCTGACATGTTTGGTTCACTTCTTCACATACCCAGATGATCCATGTATGGAATATTTACCTACATTTACCCCCAAAATAGCGAGAACATGTAGGTAAATATTCCAGCACCATGGAGCATATGGGATATATGAATGATGGCTTGGAATTACTCCTACAATGTGGTGTCCCCTAGTTATAAATTGGTTTATAAACCCCATGAATACTATAGTTATAGGTACCATAAACCATAATTATTGGAGTTATAAATGCACCAACTGTCCCGCAATTTCGTCGTTTGGGGGCCCCACGACTTGTAGGATTTCATTTTTCCAATTATATTTATCTTAAAATTATATACCCATTGATATTCCATTATTATACCCATTATATATATACCCATTATTATCATTGTCATTTATATATTTATATACATTATATACCCATTATTATCATCCATTATATATATATATACACCCATTATTATATCCATTAAAATTATATCTTAAAATTATATACCCATTATTATACCCATTACATATATAATATATAAATATATCAATTATTAATAGTCACTGTTTTTCCATCATTGTTCCATTTGTTTCGTCGCGGCCGTGACCTGGAGATGGAGGTTTCAGACGCAGAAGCCTTGCTGAAGACGCGCACGCGAAAATTCGGCGATTCCAACGCAGAAGGAGCGTGTTGCTTCGGCGGCCCGGGTGGTCCATGATCATCCACAATGGTACCCTCTGATAACCATTTAAGGATGGTTTGAACATGTTTAAAGAGGATCACAATTAGATATAAAATGAATTAAATGATATAAATAGTATACATGG
The DNA here is from genome assembly GCA_947184155.2 of Cladocopium goreaui. Taxonomy (NCBI): domain Eukaryota; class Dinophyceae; order Suessiales; family Symbiodiniaceae; genus Cladocopium; species Cladocopium goreaui. The sequence continues at coordinate 69,047 of CAMXCT020006611.1, read as the reverse complement.
ATATTTATGGTTTATATAATGGTTTAATATCATAATGATGGTTGAATATATGTTTGGTATCATTTAATGATGGGATTTTTTTATGGGATAGCATTGCGGTTGATCGCCAGGCGGATCTGTCCAGCAAGCCATGTTTGATTGCCCGGAACGGGTATTTTTTAGTGGTGAAGAACTCGAAGAACTCAACCATTACCCTCTGGTGTTCACGTTTACAGTTTGCGAACTGGAAGCCATAGCCCAGTCGAAATAGTGGATTTACCCATTAAAAAAAGGTGATTTTCCAGTTCACAAACTGTTAGTTTACCAGAGGGTAATGTGATAAAGCCATGATTATTAGCAACAAAATGCATGGAAATCTCGTGGCGCTTTTGCGAGGGACTTCTTTGGGGAACGATGATGAACCATGGTGGATACCAAACTACGTGTCATGTCTGGAAAGTCATGTTGGAAACCTAATAATAGGCCTACCATGACTGGGGATGGTAAAAAAACTATGGTGATTTTGTGGGTTTGTGGCATCGGGTTTACCACATGAATAAAATGTGGCAATCAACTCCTATAGCTTTCGGCAGCATTTTTGGCACTGGGATCCAGTATGGAAACTGGTGCTTGTTTTGACCCAAACACGACAAAATGATAGGATTCAGCATAACCAAAGAAACCATGGCGATCTACAACCGGAAAACCCTGAAAGGAATAGCGCGCTGCATTAACGGCCGCATGCTCTGACCCTGAGCAGCGATGGCTATCCAAGCAGTGCCAGACTCTGCTCGGAATGAAGCGCAGAGTGCTTTCAGTGCATCTCTTTGCGTCATCCTCCAGAGCCACATGACATGGATGATCCACAGATATGTGCCTTCCGACGGTGCAAAGTCTAATTATCCTTCATGTTTTTTCCTGGTTCCTAAGGGTATCGAAGGCAGTGATAGCCATGAGACATGGTTCGAAAGAAGAGCTAGCCCCGAAACGGCCAGACCTTGCAGTGAAGTTATATGATCAGAATTCAGCCAGAGATCAACCAACAACAAGAAGGAAGGATGCGCTACAGAAGGTGGACTTTGTCCAGCCAAAAAAGTGAAAAAAGTGATGTATGGAGGAATATAGGGACATTGCCTAGAAGTTAGTTTCTGCTTGTGATTCTTACCATACATTGTCTATACCATGCAATCACTCACAACAATAGATCTACAACCGGAATACCCCGAAAGGAATAGCGCGCTGCATTAACGGCCGCATGCTCTGACCCTGAGCAGCGATGGCTATCCAAGCAGTGCCAGACTCTGCTCGGAATGAAGCGCAGAGTGCTTTCAGTGCATCTCTTTGCGTCATCCTCCAGAGCCACATGACATGGATGATCCACAGATATGTGCCTTCCGACGGTGCAAAGTCTAATTATCCTTCATGTTTTTTCCTGGTTCCTAAGGGTATCAAAGGAAGTGATAGCCATGAGACATGGTTCGAAAGAAGAGCTAGCCCCGAAACGGCCAGACCTTGCAGTGAAGTTATATGATCAGAATTCAGCCAGAGATGAACCAACAACAAGAAGGAAGGATGCGCTACAGAAGGTGGATTTTGTCCAACCAAAAAAGTGAAAAAAATGATGTATGGAGGAATATAGGGACATTGCCTGAAGTTCGTTTCTGCTTGTGATTCTTACCATACATTGTCTATACCATGCAATCACTCACAATAATAGATCTACAACCGGAATACCCCGAAAGGAATAGCGCGCTGCATTAACGGCCGCATGCTCTGACCCTGAGCAGCGATGGCTATCCAAGCAGTGCCAGACTCTGCCCGGAATGAAGCGCAGAGTGCTTTCAGTGCATCTCTTTGCGTCATCCTCCAGAGCCACATGACATGGATGATCCACAGATATGTGCATTCCGACGGTGCAAAGTCTAATTATCCTTCATGTTTTTTCCTGGTTCCTAAGGGTATCGAAGGAAGTGATAGCCATGAGACATGGTTCGAAAGAAGAGCTAGCCCCGAAACGGCCAGACCTTGCAGTGAAGTTATATGATCAGAATTCAGCCAGAGATGAACCAACAACAAGAAGGAAGGATGCGCTACAGAAGGTGGATTTTGTCCAACCAAAAAAGTGAAAAAAAAGTGATGTATGGAGGAAAAATGGGCTCATTGCCTAGAAGTTAGTGCAGAAGTTAGTTTTTGCTTGTCATCCTTACCATAAATTGTCTATACCATGCAATCACTCACAATAATAGATCTACAACCGGAATACCCCGAAAGGAATAGCGCGCTGCATTAACGGCCGCATGCTCTGACCCTGAGCAGCGATGGCTATCCAAGCAGTGCCAGACTCTGCTCGGAATGAAGCGCAGAGTGCTTTCAGTGCATCTCTTTGCGTCATCCTCCAGAGCCACATTTCATGGATATGCCAGGGTTTGCCAGGTGGTTTACATGTTTTTTCCAGCAGGAAATGCACCATTTGAAGAATCTATGGAGAATAATTATGTTGCTGTACATTTTTTGGTGCAATCTCAATCAAGTCCATGCATGTTTTGATAACTTGTCAAAGGGTTCTGGGCAAGTACCATAATTGATGTGGAAAAGAAGCTAATTGCAGGAAAACCGCAAATTGATGAAAATTGAAGTTTAGGACAACAAACAGCAGAAACACCAGAATGGTGGTCTTGAGACAATCGATCAATGTATCAGGAAAATCATTTTCATGGGTTTATTTCCTCATAAAATATCAATTTCCCAGTAAACTGGCTAGAAGACCATATTTCTATAAACTGACTGTCATTCTTCCCCTTGGTCAACTGCCCCAGGGACAAAAATACCACATGTCCTGTCACGAAAAAAACAAAATTTGCGTGGACTTGACTCAGGTTGCGATGCAACCTATGGCAACTTGGGCAAGGTTGACTTGGGGATGAGTCCAACTGATATTAATGTGATGAGTTGAATTACAGCTCGGTGTTTATTCATGCGGCGAATTCCAAGGTTTGTTCTCGATATAATCCATTATTATTCTAGGTTTAATTGATTATTCTAGGTTTATTCATGTATGGAGGTTTTGTTCCTATAATCCATTAAGAACCAAGGTTTGTTAATAAGGTTTATCAATTTGCTTGGCGCCTTATAATCCAACAAGTTGGCCTGGTTGGTTCGCACATTGAAAAAGAAGTCACAAACAGATGGGGAAAACATAAGCAAACCCGAAGCGGGAAAAACATGGTGAAAGGAGGTTGAACATTCCCTTGCAGATGCCAGTTTTCCAGAGCATCCATGGGTTTCCAGTGACATCCATAGATGTACTGTGAGTATACTGATATTATAACAAGTACCATCCGGTGTCATCAAACATGGCTTACTGGAAAATCTCCCAGCCATTTGGTTCGATGATTTTTCGCGAAGCAAACCAGGCTTTTTTCTGTCCATGAGGAGCTCGGTTGTCAGACAGGAGATCAGTATGTCAAGTAATGTGGAAGATCAGACTACACAAAAAAAGTGTTTCTCCAGTTAGTATAGCATTATAAATGCATTGTATAGAAAATCCCAAAGGAAAGCTTCGAAACTGGCATCCGAAAAGGTTGGTGCTGACCAGAAAGGTTAAAGTTTATAATCCCTTTTTGCAGATATCTCTAGAATAAAGCCTGGTGAAATTGGAGTTATATGGAGTTATGTAGATCCCAACTTGGCCACGTAGCAAGCAAATTGGGTCCCACCAGAACTTGATTCTTGGTTTATAGGCTTAGTTATATCGTTATATCCCATTATTATTCCATTATATATTTATATATTCCATTAAACCTTATTAAATCCCATTCGTATTCCATGAATCTGGGTAAATTACAACGACCTCACTGTTCTCCCGAACCCTGGAATCATGGTTCATAAGGGAAATCATCCCCAAATGGCCGAACTATTCAGGTTGGTGAATTAATATAAATTACCCTCTGGTAAATTAACTTGTTGACCCTGGCAGTCATGGGGGTTGGAAGATGAGTGAAACCACTAAGAATTGGTCATGTTCAGGGTCCAACTGTTAATTTGCCATAGGGTAAACGTTTACAGTTTGCGACATAGAAAATGACCCATAGAAATAGTTGTTTTACCCATGAAAATAATGGTGATTTTCCAGTTCGCTATTCCATGAATCTATTCCTGTAAATCCCTTGAACTCCCCCATCTTTTCCAAGGTGGGGCCTTGTTGGACCCTTCGCAGGCGATGGACCAAAGTTCAAGCAATTTTTCCAGCAGCTGATAGTGGTTAATAATAGTGTTGATAATGGGATAATCTATATTAATAGTGGTTAATAGTGGTTAATAGTCGTTAATCATGATAATCAATAATGAACTGGCTATGGATCAATACCTATGAAAATACCATTTTTAGGTGGTTATTCACATCCATTTTAACCCAGCTATTTTGATGTGAACAGAAGGGGTACTATTGGTTTTGACACACTTCCATATTACAAGATATCTCCAAAAAAATATGAATCACTATTCTATGATTATAATATGTTTATGAATTATTAGTACTATAGATTCAAAACATATATGAATAAGAGGAATCATCCCAAAATGGCCTAACTATTCAGGTTAGTGAAATATTCTAATTTACCCAGATTCATACCTACTGTAAATACTTTGCTATCATATCTCCACTCATTGGTTTCTGTCGAAACATCTGAGCCTTGGCTGGGCATCTCTTGCAGATGCCAAACAAAATCCAGAGACTGGTTGCCTGGTCAAGTTTGCAAGTATTTTTGGCATCACATGCAGCAAAAAACAAAGGGATTTCACAATTTTCTCTTAGCAGTTGAGCACATGGTGGAGTAGTGATGAAGCGATTGTAGCAGGCCATTAACAAAAAATGATAGAACATGATAGAACCATCATTTACCAGCTATAATCTATCACTATACTTTAGATTCGATTTTACTTTTTCTGCATGTTTTTTTGTGACTATCCTTGGGGAGGCCAAGTTCAAGGGCAAGCTGAAGGACTGCGTAAACAATGGGCCTGGCACTTGGTTTTCGCCGTCGGGGTGATTTTGGGAATGGGAATCCGATGGCTTTCTTGAGGGATTTATGGTGATGACTATGGGATAGTGAATCATGGTCCGAGTTATACCAGTTATAAGTACTTAGATATGTCACCCCATAGAAATAACATGTTTTTTATCCCACAGAAATAACCAGTTATAACTTTCATAAATGACCATAACTGTAGCGAATCATCAACTTGAGATTAGGGAGTTTTGTTCCCCAAATGTCTCGATGCTGGGGAACATTATGATCATTTCATTATCCTTGATATCAGTGATTCTCAATCTTTCATGACCATACATGTCCATTAAATGTATTCAAAACTATGATGATGTCCATTATATGGATTTAGGGGTACATTATTTTCAGACAATCCCTTGAATTTGGATGATGGGTTCCTGCAAATTATCCCAATCAAACCCGTCCGTGCAGAAAAATATACAGGGTCTTTGCCAAAATCACAGGTTGTAACTGAAACAAACTCACTTTATTGTACCCTCTGGTAATTTGTTACATAGCTATTGAAAATGGCCCAGTCGAAATAGTTGATTTAGCCACTAATAGCATGGTGGATCTTTCCATAGTTTTTTGTATGTTTACCAGAGGGTAACCCAAAGAAAGCTGGTATAAACTGATGGAGCCTTTGATGGAGACACGAGGCTCACTCAACCGCGCACCATTTTGGTGGCAGCATGAGGCCAACTCGCCGTGATGGGAATAGCATGGCATGGGGTTAACCATGAAAAGTAGGGGGAGTTACCAACTGTAGAGGTATATCAATGAACATACTCAGATCTTCCATGTATGAAGAATATCTACCAACATTTACCCCAAAAATCAGCCAGTGATGTGGGTAAATATAGCAGCACCATGGAGCATATGGGAGAGATAATCACAGGGTCCATTTTGGCCAACTTTGTGGCCCATGGTTGTAGGTTTTCCCTCTCGTGGCTGATGGAGTATAGAGTATAGTAAAGCCCAAAAAAGATCCAGAATGGTAATTCAATGATGGTTTAAAAGGATGTTTTCCCCCATCATTTCCAGCGAAAACCAGTCCTTTTCAGTTTTTTTTTTGGCTAAGTAAACCACCCAAAAAAAATCACAACACGGCTTGGATGCACATTCTTAGAACGGGGCATTCATTGGATATCGATGGATATTGGATATCCCAGAAATGGGCAGTAATTTTGTGAAATCTCCACCATGGGCAGATGGCTTGTGATCAAACTCTGTTCATTTCATGGTCAAAGTTGAACAAAAATAATATACCCTCTGGTTATGACTAACATAGCCATGGAAGCCATGGCCCTTTTAAAGATGATTTTCCCAGCTAGATACCTTCATTTATTTTGGGGATTTTCCATGGCTATGTTAGTCATAACCAGGTGGTACTGTGGATAAAACAATGCCAAAAACGCACCACCCATGTTCCTGGGAATGGTTTATATATACCACCACCTATAAAAATGGTGATTTTCTTGCGGGATGGTAAACATGACAGCCAGTTTTACCATTATCCAGAAGGGGACGGTCATCCCCCGGCGATGAAAATAGACCGAGAATCGGTACCTCCAAATTCCATCGCTTCCTCAAAAGGCAAAAAAGGCAATTGATGGGGTAACTTTTACTATTTATTATAGTATAGAATAGTATGTGCTTGACACTGGAATGCCAACTGCAGAATGAAAATGAACATATAATAGTATAGTATAGTCCCCGGTGTCACTCTAAGCCTTAAAGGCGCCCCAGATGCTGAGCCGCTTCGCCTGATAGCCTCGCATAGCCAGATCTTCGCTCATCGGGAAGTGAAAAGAGTGCTTCATCTGTTTCATCTGATGCAGATGTGGTTGGTTTGTGGACAATACTGGTGTGTCGCTGGTTTCATGTTTTTGGAATTGCTATTGTGTTTTCATGTTTCTGGATTTTTCGTTTTTTTTGGAGGGGGATGATTTCCAAACAAAACCGGAAAAAAGTAGGATGCACCCCGCAAGAAAGAGTGATTTTCATCATATCTCATCAACAAGGAAGGTGATTTTGTGGATTCCAAACGGCCATGGACATTCCAGGTGGGATATCTTCAATTCCATTGGTCAAGTCAGTGTAATCCTAATGCAGCTTGGGTTGTCAGTGATACCGCGCCCAAGTAACTGAAAAACCTAGGGCCTGGCGGCCAGTTTTGGTGCTGTTTCCATGCGTGTTCCTAGCATATCCGGGGATTTTATGATATTTTATGGAGGAGTGTTTCAAATATCCCAGTGATATTCTGGTTGGTGGTTAATATATGGGATAATCCTTCCCATTGACAAATATTTTTCAAGATGGCTCAAACCACCAACCAGTATTGTTTTTGCCAGGTCCTGAAACTGTTTTAAGAATATCCACGTGTATTATTGGAAGTGGTTGCTATTAGGTTGATAGAACTCTTATCCCAAAAAGCATCCTAATGCTCCATGCCCAGAATATTGCCCTTTCGTAATTTAACATAGCTATTGAACATTGCCATTTATAGTTGATTTACGTAGTAAAAGTGGTGCTTTTCCATAGCCATGTTACTTTAAGAGAGGATAACCAACATTGTAACCAAAAATTACCCAGGCAGGTAAATACGGGTTGGTTTGAACATAAAGTAGCCCCAAATTTCATGGCTCATCATAATGTTTCCCGATGAAAGTTGCCATTTCGGGGTATACCCCCATTCGCAAACATACCCAAATATCATATCAAGTTGATTATAGTCATCCCATATGCTCCGTGTAAGGAATATCTACCTACATTTGAGCTATTTTGGGAGTAAATGTAGGTAAATATTCCATACATGGAGCATATGGGTTATAATTAATTATGGTCATTATAAATCCCCAAAAAGATACCGTTCCCTCAACAATGTTTGTTTCTCGGTGTACCATCTCGCATCTCGTTGCCCTTCATCTGGTCAACCTGTAGCCATCTTTGGGTACAAAACCTGCGACTCTGGCGATGTCGATCACTTTCCTTGATAGTGATGAATGTGTTTTCGAATACACAAAAGTGGGTCATGTTTTTTAAATCAGATCCATGTGTTTTTCTACAGATCCATCTGGAAATTACATGGAAATTACCTAAAACCGACCAAAAACTATGTCAATGTCTCAGATTGATACAATGTGGGGCCCCCCAGTGATGTTAGATGGTTTATAAACCCATTAACTATAGTTACTATAGTTATAGGTACCATAAACCACTTTGTACACAACTTCTCATCACACCAGGACCATCACCAGGTTTTGTGCCGTCGTCCCGGTCGTCCCTCGTCCCTTGGGCCCCCGTGGTCGCGGCTCGGCGCCTCGTCATGGAGTCGTGGCTGGACCTGGAGTCCGATGGAGAACTGGAGGCCTGGTGAGTGTCGAGACCTTTGTTGGGCCATGGCGACTCAGAAATTTCGTGAGTTTTCCCATGAAAAATGGTGATTTTCCCATGAAAAATGGTGATTTTCCATCGTTTTTTCGATGTTTACCTATTGGGTATGATGATTTATGATGATATTAGCCTCTGGTTATGACTAACAGTTTGCCATGGTTAAGCCATGGCCCATACTGTAGAAAGTTCGATGATTTTCCCAACTATAAACATTAAAACCTTCATTTATTTTGGGGATTTTCCAGTTCGCTATGTTGGTCATAACCAGATGGTAGTTATCGCTATCAAGGGAAAACTCTAAGAAAGTACCAGCAGATACAGGGAACTGGCCATGGCTATTAGTTGTAAGTGGTTATAAGTGGTTAGTTGTAAGTGGTTATAACATGTTATAGATCATAAATGGGATAAACAAACATATATCTTATAAATGGAGTGACTTGTTACTTATAACTGGTATTTCGGGCCATAACTGTAGAGCTACCAAAAAAATCAGGTTCGTGATATATTATAATTTACCCAGGTACATTGTTTGTTTTTTAATCATGCATGAACTGGGAATATCCTCTTCTAAACCAACGTTTCAGGGGCATGGGATGTTTACCATCTGGGATAAACCATCTATATACCATCTAGTAACCATATATATATATCTATACCATCTATCAACTAGTGATTTGGATTTCGCTGGCCCATCCACAGTATCGATGTTTCCCGTTTTTTTTTTAAGTGAAGGAAAATTCGAGGCCACCGCGCGCAGCTCGCAGGAACACGTGGAACCCAAATTCGGTGCGGAAAATTCCCAGGACACCGGCCCGAAGTGTCACAGCAGGTTGGCCCTGCGGAATGTTTGTCAAGGCATCGATTTTATCAACATATTTTATGAACATATATCATATATCAATGTTTTTGGCATCTGGAAAATGTGAAAATACATTAAAATATCAATATATGAAAGTATTTTCAATATTCAAGTGATGTAAGCTGTATGTACTAAGATTTCAGTTGTTTCTTTCGGAGGTCTTTGAATGTCTTTTACTCTGTCGCCGTCATGAAAGGCTCCAGGGTTTGCGGATTTTGCGGGGTGTGGTGCCATGGCTGAATCCTCATTGTTGTTGGTGAACGTCCATCCATTTCGGAGAAACCAACCAAAAAGATGTCGGATACGCCGGAGAATCTCCAGTTCAACTATGTGTTTGTCTTATTTGGGGTTCATATCATGTGTGCATATATATATATAAGTGAATGTCCTCATATATGTCAAACATTATATGTCAAATATTCTATTATTTATATATATATATGTCAAAATTTATTTCATATCTTCTATAAATGTGTATATATATATTACTTATCTTATTGCATATCTTGGTCAACCAACCAGCCCGTAAAGCCGTGCCTCGCCTTTCCTAGGACCCACATGACCCACATGCCGCGAGTTCTTTTGAGGACCAGGCTATCTGGTGGACATGGATGGGTCAGCAGCAAAACACTGCCCGAAATCCTGAGATAATGGTGGACCCTACTCCTAAATTACTGACCATCTAACTATCTATATAACTACTAAATGTTGAGGGTAATATCAGCAACAATATCTAAACATGGTGGACCCTACTCCTTTGTTTTAGTGGGTAATATCAGGAATTGTTGGTGGGCACATACCTAACTGGTATCCTGTGTTAGTAGGTAATTGTAGGTAATTGTAGGAGTTGCGAGTAGTGCAATTCTGTTGCTGATGTATTTTCCAGTCAATGTCAACCCTGGGTTGATAGAGCCTGGTTGATGAGTTAGTGGGTTACGCCAAAAGTGATACTTTCCTACTAAGATGATACCCCCCAAAGGGAGCCAGCAACCCACTACCTTTACAGTCTATACTAATGTCAAGACTTGTCCTTTGGATGTTGCTTTAGAATATGTCCTCGTGAAATCACATGGGCGCAACGGCTACAGCTCGCAATCAAGTAACTTGGAGGTTTATTAATCCAATGTTGAGACTATTTGGAAGTCGCTGTAGACCCAGTGTTTTTTCTTCACGTGGCATGTCAGGAAGCTCTCAGCGCCGTTGACAAGGAGACCGTGGTTCATTGTTGGGATGAGGTGGGTCGGACTTTAAGTCTCCTGGATTGGTTCCAGAGATTTTCTGGTTGGTTTTCTGATTGGTTTAATCCCATGACCCGTTCATATTCAAGACATTTAAAGACCCCATGGCTCTCTGGTCCCAATGGAATGTGGAAATTCCCAACAAAAAACCATGGTTTCGTTGAAAGGGGGTGTTTAATATGAACGGGGGAAGGGCTTATTTGTTTCTTATGGTTGTTTTGATCATATTTGGAATGATCACCAGATTCTGGTCTTCAATGGTTTTTATTGGTTCTTTTGATGATATGGAGGTTTCCTAAAAGGGGATACTCCAAACAAATCATCCAAGTCATGAACGACCAGTTTTGTATTGAAACCACTGGTGACTTGGGGCTCCCCCATTAAAAAAAAAAAATAAGACATGCCCAATATTTGGGATGTTCGGAAGATCCCCATCCTCAACTGGCGTGCCTTGTGATTCCAGCCAGGTTGGATGCAAAAAAACCGTTGAGAGGTTGATTTCAGACCTAAAAATGGTTCAGTGAAGTACCCTCTGGTAATTTGTTACATAGCTATTGAACATGGCCATTTATAGTGGATTTTCCCATTAAAAATGGTGATTTTCCATAGTTATGTTAGTTTACCAGAGGGTAGATGTCAAGTATGATGTCATGCTCTTTGAGATTCCTGCTTGTGCTGTTGTACCCCACTTAAAAAAAGGCGATACCTGGGCATCAAACCAACGCTTTACGTTTTTTTCCAACATGTTCTATGTTTTGTCTTGTTTTATGTGAAGTATACTCAGCTACATGTGGGTCATTGTTGGGGCATATGTTGGTAAACTGGTAAATATCTACGTATATATACCACCTGTACATTCTCCCATCCATCCACCCAAATGCATGAATCCATAATTCACTAAGCCATAATTATGATTCAATCCCAATTAATATAAAGCAATAATCCATATATATATATATATATATGGAGCATTTTGGGATTGAACATGCCAGAAGCGAGCTGCACAGGAGATGAGTGAAGAACACGTGGCAAGTGAGCCATGTCAGGCCGAGAGACGACTGATTCGTTGCGATTCATGACGATCAAATACCACGTGTCATACGCCATTAGTATCAGTACTGTGAAGCCAATAAGAAAGCTGCAATTTTGCATAAGTGGGTTCCCCCACCCATTTATGGCAATATTTGTGGATGGTTTATGGAGTTTATGGCTATGGCATTGGGTTTACTAGCCATTTTATTGTTGAGGGGTGAGAACTGGCCAACCTTTGGAGATGTTTTTTCAGGCAGACGGCGCTGCTCGCAGCGAAGCAAGTGGCGAAGCACGTGGCGAAGCACGCGAAGGAAATGCTGAGGAGGACGTAGACAAATTGGAGAAGTGTCATAGCAAAGATAGGAAGTCATTTGCTATCCCTCCCTCCTACGCACCAAAAATGTTCCAAATACCCAATGAGGAGATGTTTGGATCCCAAAAACTAACCCCAAAAACAGTCTCAGACTCGGTGTTTGACATCAAAAGGGTGGTGCTACTGTCATGTCAGCTAAGACTTAGCCGCTTAGCCTACAGTTGTGGCCCTTAAGAATTATAAATGCTATGAAATAACTCCTGCAACTAAGGTTATATATTATATCACTTAAATATACTTAAATGAGGTTATGAGCCAGTTATGTATATAATTATATATATACATATATATATACATATATATATATATATATACATATATATATATATACATATATATATATATATCTGTTGAGGGCAATAACTGCAGGGTCGTTGATTCGGTGAATTCCGATGGGCAGAAGCCAAGCCGATCATTTCTCTAGTCATTTCACAGTTTGCCAAGTGGAAAATCACCATCTTTAAATGGGAGTTCATGAATTTTCATGGGGAAATCTTTCAGTTAAGTTAACTAAGTTAACTATCAACAAATAGATTTTCACTGGGATTTTTCATTGATTTTCATCAGTTAACAACTTGCTGGTGCGTTTTACGCAGGGAATGGATGGCTTGGGGTTGCTGGGATGATTATAGTTAGCCAGTGGATCATTCCCGAAAATTCCCTGCGTTTAGCACCAGTAAGATGGTGGTTAACTATCAACACATGAGCCATTAAAAATACCCTGGTTAATTGATTGCTATAGGGGATTATACTACCTGGTTTACTGGAGATTATGATAACCCATAGTAGGGAAACCTATCAACCAAGTAGTATAATCAGATGGGATAGGGGTATTTTTTATGGCTCACATGGGGATTTCATGGATTTTCATGGGATCGATATTCACCCTCTGGTAAACTAAAATAGCTATAGAAATCCCCATTCTTAGTACAGTAGGTACATCATCGAACTAAATGGTCCATGGCTTCCATAGCAAACTGTTCGTTTACTGGAGGCTAATTTCTCCGGATACCCTGGCCAAAAATATGGTTCCGCATGTCAGGAACTGCCTGTCAACGATGCTAAGAATGACACGGACAGTCACAATCATTGAGCAGATTGGCAATAAATTCACGCAAATGAGGTTCCAAGAATTGTCAATATGGTCAACCGCACAAATCGCTGCTTCTGATAATAATGGGGTGTACTTCTTTGATCATTGGGCCTGCCTGATTTTCCGTTGTGATTTCCCCATGTTTACGCCTAACGAAAACCTTGGAAAGTCAAGTGAAATCAATGGTGGGCTCGGATGCCCATGGCATGGGATGGATGACCATGAATCATATACCATCATAAATGACATCTGTTGATTAATCCAAAAAATAAATGGTTATGTAAATCATCATAAACATCCATCAACATCCATACCATAAACCATATATCATAAACCATATATCATATATCATTAATTTATATTTCATAATCATTTATATCATATCAAGTTGATTTCCCCGTATCTATTCATGATGTATCTCACATTATGTGACCATAAATGGTGTTTGACCGGTTTGACCCTACCATCCCATGCTCTCCCTTCGCTTCAGGAGATGAGTGAAGACAACGTGGCACCCGAGCCTTTTCAGGTCGGCTGTAAGCTGTGGGAAGGAGTTGACCATGTGAGCAGTGGCTGCTAAACATTCAAAATGCCTACTTAAATGATTGTTAGACTGGGGATATAGCTAGTGGGATTTTCAACATGAACATATGGGGATATAAGTGGACGTGACTGATAAATGATGGTTGATAATCAGTTCGGATTATACTGCCATTTATCTATTGGGGGATCATTATAATCCTGGGATTTCCGTTCTTAACAAACACTGGTCATGTTGTCAGGCAGCAATTGCAGACCTGGCTTGGCTGGCGATTTGTTTATTTTTGCAATGGCAAATCCACCAGAAATGGTACGAAATGTTTCGAAATGGTACAGCATGTATAGTTATTATAGTAAATTTTACAGATCCACCATTTAATGTACAAACAATCTACTGTACAGTTATTATAGTTCGTATGTTTCTGAATGAGTTTCTTTAAACACATCCAAGCAGAGCTTGTCAAAGGTGATGTGCAGGTTGTATCTTTTCCCACATGTCCTGGCACAGAACATGTCAGGAAGCGCCGGTGAATGATGCCGAGAATGACAAGGACCGTCACAGTCATTGAATTCCCCTTTGGGGATCTAATTATTTGGATATTATATCCAGATTGGATCCGCAAATCGTCAACAAGAGCCAGGTTGTAAGATTGTGAGTATCCTATTCCATGGAACCCTATCTTAACGCGAAGCTCATTGGTTGAGCCGTGTAGGTTTGAAGCGTTTGGTGACGACTGGAGCTCTCAAATCATGCCTGTCGGAGCTCCTACGCTTTGTTATTGAAAATAGCCACGGACAACTGCCCACCCATGGATGAGTTATTTTGATTTAGCTATTGAAAATGGTGATTTCATTTTTTTTCCATAGCCGCTACGTTACATTACCAGAGGATAACTTCATCTCTGGCTTAGCTGGGCCTGGCCTTTGCAGGAGATGAGTGAAGACATCCTGGCAAGTGAGCCCCTCCAGGCCACAAGCTGGATATGCAATCGCACTAGTACCATACGTGCCATGGTCAAGTTATTTGGATTGTATACCAATAATATAATCAATTTCATAGGGAATGATATACCTATGATGTTAGGCTTCGCATGGCATGGGATGGATGACCATGAATCATATCCATTTGTTTGACCATTATCATTCATAATGCCCATATATATATATGTATATATATATATATATATTTCCATATATTAGGGATGTCCAAATCCCTTATAACCATGTTATATTTAATCCCGTTGGTCAACCATAACATCATATGGACCATATATATATACAAACATAAACTAGCCATGGTTTTCGATGACAAATGACCTGCCCGAAGCTTGGTGAATTCAGACCATGTTGCCAGGAAGATCACCTGGCTTTCAGCGAGGAAAAAATGGATGAGGACAGTGTTTCGGGCCCTGGGGGGAGAATGATCATTTCATGGTAAATGTATGTAAATGTTGCATGACCGAAGTTAGCCGGAAGTTATTGTGAAGTATTCTAATATCATTACCAACTTTGGTAATAATGTTATTGAAAAAGTTGGTCGTATTTCTTAGCTGGGAAGGTTGAGGACCTCATTCAGTCTGGTGAAGTCATTCACCATAAGTAGTGTCCGATTTTTGTGTAGCCGCGTAGCCTCTACCTCTAAGGAAACGGTACGGAAACCTGAGAATGGAACATGACTAACATGGTTAAAGATGGTGGGAAATGATGGTAGTGGTACCACTTAATAAGTGGATTAGATCGCAGTTATAAGTGGATTATATCCCTACTTATCCCACACATAAAATGGGATATACCCTCTGGTAATTTGGCATAGCTATGGACTATGGCACTATGGCCCATGTATGGATGATTTACCTAGAGTTACCCTAGAAGGTAAGAGTCCCCCCCCAATTACTAGGGCTTGTCATACATTAAACGAAACAACCCACCTGCTTGCCAATGGGTCAAGATTTCTCTTTTCAGTGGCAACCTCCCTCCCAATGGGGTGAGATGGTGAGATTGGGCATGGAAAATCCCTTCAAAATACAGTATTACTTCTTCAACCATCAGAACACATAAAACAATTAAACACTGATTATATCCTGAATCCTGACTACCACAAAATTAGGATTTCTAAGCAGGGTGTTGTTTTTTTGGGGGGTCGCAGATGTTTATTCATAGGGAGGGACAAACCCAAAATAGTATTGCCAGATTTTTCTTGCGGAATGTGGGTGTTGATTCCGGGATGATTATTAATATAAACTCAACATTATTCAATATCATTGTTTTCCAATGTTTTCCATACTTTATCGGATAATCCCACAAAGGTAACTGATTAGTAACCATAAGTGTAATCCATTTATAACCATAGTGGGATTAACTATAGTGGTTAATTTATCATATATAACTGTTATAACTGTTATAACTATATCATTTATAACCATAGTGGTTAATAAATGTTAATAATCCATAGTTATAACATGTTATTTACACCAGTTATATGTGGGATAACCCACTCATAGCTGCACTAGTGATCCTGGTTTAGACGTGTCTAAACCGTCTACGTTACAACGCGTCTCCATTTTTTTGGGGACCCCTACAAATGTATATAATATCGAGAATGTAAATATATGTAACTATTTGTATATATATATCAATATATATATATATACGTTATAATATATATATATATATAAATATATGTAACTATCCTGCTTCCACACTTTTTTCCCATAGTCCTTCCAGGACTCACAGCTTGCCAATGCTCGTTGCAATGACTCACAGCTTGCCGCTGAGGCCGTTTCAGTGGTGATGGATGGAGGAGTTAGCAACAAGAAATCGAGATTTCACCAACTAAAGTAATATCAGTAGTGATATATAGATATATATTATATATATATGTATGTATATATATATCAATATATATAGTTAACCAACATTTCCAAAGTCATGGGGTTACCCCAAAAAAATTCCTCCAAGTCATCAAAAAAGACCACCACTTAGTAGCCAGAAAGCTATGGTGATCCCGCAGAACTGAAGTGGATTTTTCCAAAATTCTGGGGCGGGGTGGAACTCATCAGTAAGTACAAAGTGGGGCCCCCGTTGACGATAGCTAAGTTGGTTTATAAGTGGCTGAATTCAATGGTTTATGGTAGATATAACGAACTAGTTAATGGGGATTATAATGGTTTATAAACCAACATATAACTGGGGGGCCCCACATTGTAGGAACTAATCAGAATCTACCTAGCCAAAAATGGAGATGTGAACCACTTGTTGGGTGTTCCAGGAGTTGACTGCTGTGGAAGATGTGGGAAGTTGCGAAGTCCAGGTGCGATGAACACGGCGCTGGTGCATGAATTTGGTGATCTCTGAAGCTGCTATAAGACTGAAAGTGGTTCGCAACTTGGAAATAAATAAATAAATAGATCAATAAATCTAAATAAATAAATAAATCTATCATATACTATATATATATATTATTTTGTTATTATATTTATTTATATTATAAATATATAGATATATGCAGTTATATATATATACACAACACGTATATATATATACACACCCCGGCAATCAAGCATGACAATGGGAAATCCCCCAATGGGCATTCAAATGGGCAATGTCCCAGCTACACGGAAGCCCAGTTGATGGTCATATGAGTGATTTACGGGAACACATGCTGGTAATTGCATGTGGTTTTGTCTGAAAATGGGGATAGTATACCAAAATTTAGTACCCTCTGGTAATTTGTTACATTGCTATTGAAAATGGCCATTTGTAGTGGATTTACCCATTGAAAATGGTGGATCTTTCCATAGTTATGTTAGTTTACCAGAGGGTAATTTCAATTGGGAAAATGATGATAAACCATTTAGGGGCACCCCATTTTCAGACACACTCATTGGTGGTTTTGTTCAAAAATGACTGACTGATGGTTCACCAACTAGACGAGGGGATGGAGCAAATTGCGTCTCTGAAAAGTCACTTGATGCAAGTTCTGGATTGATACTGGCAAAAAAAACTACCATAACTATGTACGGTGAATAACCTGGTAATTGAACACATTATACTTTTCAAAACTGCCTGACCTGGTAATTGAAAACAATGTGCCTTTTTTCCTGGGGGTACTCTGGTGATACTCATATGATCGGAGGTTGATGGTTGCTAACTGAATTATGATCCAAGACCCAAATCACGATGTAAAAGTAATTTTGATGTTTGCAGGCAACTCACCATATTTTTGTTGGTCCCCTCTGTTTGTTGGTAAAACCTCACTATGTCACCTTGATCACTGGATCTACCCTTCAGATTTATTTGCTGTGACATCCAAGTCTCATTTGTGTTGATAAATCAAACACGGTTGTACCGTTGGCAACATCTCCATTTCGCCGAACTTTATTGTTGATATTCGTTTATTTGGAAATCTCTGTTTGCCTATGGCATCCTATCTCTGAGTTTCTCTCATCCCAGTTTTTATTTGGGGAGTTCTTACTATGGTAGACACCAAAATCATCCAAACCCAACCATCTGGAAATCAAACGTGGCAATGGAAAATCCCCTATAAATGAAGGTTTTAATGGGAAAATCATCTATAAATGGTGGATTT
This sequence comes from Cladocopium goreaui, assembly GCA_947184155.2. Lineage (NCBI taxonomy): Eukaryota > Dinophyceae > Suessiales > Symbiodiniaceae > Cladocopium > Cladocopium goreaui. The sequence goes on along the minus strand of CAMXCT020006611.1, from coordinate 50,904 downwards.
CTAAAAAAAACATGTTTGATTACCGAAGGGTAGTCGTGTATCATTTTGAAACCACTGGTTTTTGGATTACCATATAGGATCCATGGTGCTATATATGCTAACATGACTGGGGTATATGGGATCGATGTTACCATAGCAGCACCGTTAGGATCCTATGGGCCATGGATTTCCCCAACTTTCAGAAACCACTGGATGTCTCCCAGTGAAATCACCAAGAGGTCGTCGAAGAAGTGGACTATGAGGAGCCTTCAACGGAAATGCGGGACGTGGTGCGTGTTGACGCTCCGGTGAACGTATGAAATCCAAGATGGCCAAGATGTGTATAAATTTACTGGTTGGTGGTTTGGACCATGAATTTTATGTTCCATTTCATATATGGGATGTCATCCTTCCCATTGACTAATATTTTTCAAGATGGTTGAAACCACCAACCAGTATATGTTGGATATTGGAGACAAACATCTGTATAAAATTCATATTGTCATATCAAAAAAAACCCATATCTTGTTGGGTGTTCCAAATTTGAGACGTTGTCCAATTTACCAACCCCTTTTTTTTACCCATGAAGTTACCAACCCCCCCAGGGCCCCCGTGAGTTTTTGGGGCTCCAGGATTCAAATCTTTCGGATGGAGAGCTCCTTGAGGTGCGAGTTTTGTCGAACCAAATTTTGTTGCTGTAAATTAATTGGTTCCCAAATAGTTCCCATTGTTGTATAGTAGAGGTGACTATAGTTCATAGATATGAATATTCTATTTAATTTGCCATTACTAGCATTGTTGTAGATAGAATGGAAACTATCAATGGGATAGGTATTGAATAGATGATCATGTGGAATTTATATAATTTATATAGTCCGAGTTTCGTAAATAGGTTCTCAACGGGATAGATGATATTGAATCATAGTGTCATAGTGATATCCTTTGGATCCAGCCCTACCTTCTTAGGAAGAAAGTTTTGTGGCCTTGATTTGTGGGGTGAAGTACCTTCTCAGCCTTTGGATCTGTAGGGATACCTAAGATTGATATCTAAGATTGACCGTGAGTTGAAGGTGGTGGAGGGGTAAACATGTCCCAAAATCTGTTGGAATTGTGGACCATTTTCAGACAGGTGAAAAATGATTGGAGCCCTTAAATGGATCTAAACAGATGGGTTTACCCTTTGGTAAACCAACATAACTATAGAAAATCACAATGTTCAATGGGTAAATCACCGAACTAAATGGCTATTTTCAATAGCAAACTGTTAGTTTACCAGAGGGTATTAAAATGACCAGCGATATTTCTGTGGTTCCCTTGGTACTCAGAAAACCAGGCTGAAGAGTCTCTTGTGAGCTCCAATCGCATCAAAAACTGCGTGCTTCGTAGATATCCTTATTATATATATATACACATGAATGGATATGCATTATAGATTTATTTATAGAACCTATCATATGAATGGATAACCTATATCCATCTATTATAGATACTATTCATTTAATTGATATCTATTATAATCTATAGGTTCTCTGAATCAATTGACAAGTTTTTTGGGTGGTATTTCTTCATAGTTCAGGTGGAGGATGAGACTTGGAGACAAGTTTCTCTTCGCATTACCGGTGAGCACTGGGCACTTTGGATTTTACTCGGAAAATCATCTACCCTCTGGTAAACTACCATAACTATGGAAAATCACCGTTTTTAATGGGTAAGTCAACTATAAATGGCAATTTTCAATAGCTATGTTAGTTTACCAGAGGGTATAATCTAGGAATACAAAAGAAATCCAGTGGAGGGTTTAGAAGTTCAGATTCTTAGGGAGGTCAAACAACCTTTTTTCTAACCTAGTCGTGGCCCATCATGGCGCGAGACATTGGCAAATTGATTGGAAACTCGATATGGCTCCTTGCCATCCGGAGGATTATTTGCCAATATTTCTGGGTAAATTATAACGACCTCACTGCGACCTCACTGGAATAATGGTTAGTATTGGAAATCATCCCCAAATGGCCTTAATTCAGGTTAGTGAAATATTATAATTTACCCAGAATATTTGGCTCTGCCATTGCGCCTGGTTTCCAGTAGATCTTCCCAGTGCCGCCATGTCAGGACGCAAAGTCGCTGGCAACTGACGCTGAATCTGAGGAGAATCATCGACTCAAGTTGCCCAAGAACTACAGCCTGGCCCAAAATTCAAAGCGTCAAATCATCATAGAATCCTTAGAATGCTTAGGATGAACATCTCATATTTAACTGTTCCAAAGTCGTTTTGCCATCAGCATGATATCCAGAATCAAAAATTGTCAGAATGTTCTGGCATGATTGATAATAGAAGATAATAGATAATCATAAATGCATGATACCCCATCAGAAATGAATGAACTTACTATTGTTCATGGCCCCTTCACTGTCAGAAGCTGCAGGATGAGGCTGCTTCAGCGACCTCCGCGGCCGAGGCAGTTACACTTTTTCGGGGTGTTTTTTGCTTCATGGATATGGGTATTACATGGTTTGCCAAAGGATAGTAAATGACCCAGATGCGAACCATGGTGCTGGAATATTTACCTACATTTTCTCGCTATTTTGGGAGGAAATGTAGGTAAATATGAAAAATACATGGAGCATCTGGGTGATGGTAAATGGATTGTTGTTAATGATTACAGCACCCTAAACGATAGATTATGTAGAAAAGTTGGAAACCTTGAAAGATGTATCAGATATCATCGAACTAACCACCTGGAAAAACGTTTCTTGGTTTTTGGGGTGGCTGTAGATAATTCAAAGTGCAGATTTGCCACAGACATGATGATCAAACGAAGAATTTGATGGGAATATCACGGGGATACCAAAGGTGATATGAATTGAATATTGTCCCCAACACTTTGACATTTGTGTGTTTCTGCAAATGAGTTATACAGTTATACCCCAAAAACAATTGTTGCGGCGAAAGTGATCGTTATCCAGTTGATGTAGGCATACTTCATTTTTGGACAAACCCATTTCATTATATAATTCTATATAATTCTATATAATTCTGGTTCTTCTGCTAATTATAGCTAGTCAGGTTTAATTCATAATTCTAGTTATGTTAATTATGTTTATTATCATCATCTATCGTGATCAAATGATGGTTATTGATCACTATGAATGACATGATTCTAAGATTTGGACGCCGAATCTTGCAGCAGCGCGTGAGTTTGCACGGGCTGTTAACGAAGCGCCTGGTGGTGTGCTCCGTCGACCTGGCGTCAAGGCCTCCACGGTATCGCAGTGATGTGGCAGACGGCTGTCTAGAAGTGCTCCATTAGCACGGACATTCAGCGTCCGCGCTGAATCGATTGGCAGCCGGACACGCACCGCCAGGTATTATGAGACAGCGCAGTGGCGTGCCAAGGTTCTGCGGAATCTGTTGGTTCTTTGGCTTCGCAAGAGTTCACAGGAACAGCATCAGCAACAAGCACACTCTCCGTCGGCGTCGTCCGAGCCGACAATTTGTGGTTCTCCGACAATTTGTGGTTCTCCGTCCTTTCAAGTGCACCGTATGGACGGCATGTTTCTCGTCACTCCAGGCGATGTGTCTGAGAAGGCTGTCTCTCAGACTCTCATTCCATGCAATCCTTTCTTGGTTTGCTCTTTTGACTGCTATCCACTTTTGTTTAAAAGAACCGTATGTTTGTTGCTTAGCTTTGCATTGAAATCATTTTTTCTCGGTGCTTTAATCCCCAAATCAAACCATCTTCAGTTCCAAAAATATCCCATCTTCACAAGTGGTTAGTTCTGGTGGGTTTCGTTTCCCCACTCAATTTCTTGGGGTAACCCCACAAGGTGAGGCCCCCAAGTAATAGACCATTGGTCTATAGACCCACTTAACGCCACTTGTATCACCCATAACTGCAATTGCCAAGACTGGCAACAAGGTGCTACCCCATAGCTAAGCTGGTTTTTAATTCCCATAACTTGTGTTTATTGTATACATATATATATATATACAGTATATGTATACATATAGTATATTATTTTATTTATATATCGAACTAGTATGAAGGGAGGGAGTTATTCTAAACCAACAACCTGTCACCCTGGGGCATTTTTTTCCGGGAGGTCAAGGGACAATGATCTCGTTACCAATTGGAGTGCTTTTTCTCCAAAGGCTTGAGAGAAACCTCCGTGAAATCACATTTTTTGTCAGTGAAATGATGAGAATCACCATTTAAATCATCATGTTTTTTTTTAAAGCTAAATCGCCATATTCTGTGATCGAAACTACAAGGTGGGGCCCCCCAGTTATAAGATGCTTTATAAACCCCATTAATTAACTATAGTTATAGGTACCATAAACCATAGTGAAATTGGAGTTATGTGCACCAACTGAACGCAATTTAGCTATAAGTATCATGAATCATAAACCATAGCTATTGGAGTTATTTGCACCAACTGAACGCTATCGTCAACGGGGGCCCCACTTTGTACACACCATTTCTATCTTGTCAGTTCACTCACCAAGGCCGAGGACGCCGAGGCCGAGGACTCCGAGGCCTCCGAGGACTCGACGTCCTCGAGCGCGAAAGAACGTTCCTTGGTGGCCGCTGGTGGCGGCGTTGGGCGGGTGACAAACCATGGTACCTATATAACTATAACAATGGTTTATGGTACCTATAACTATAGTTCATGGGGTTTATAAACCATATACAGTATATATATATACATATCTGGGTAATTTATAATGACTTCATTGTTCTCCCGAACCCTGGAATCATGGTTTATTCATGGGAAATCATCCCCAAATAGCCGCACTATTCAGGTTAGTGAAATATCATAATTTACCCGGAGATATTGTTTGTGGGTGATTGATGGTAATTACTTACTATGGAATTTGTGGACATGTCATGATGTTCCTATTGATTTATAGTGATTTAGAGTGATTTTCCGAGTGATTAATCGACTTGATAGGATCATTGTGGTTGATCTGAAAAGCGGGGATACCACCAAACCGTTTTAATTAACCATGTAAAATGATGATACAGTAAACCATAGGTTTTTAGGGTTTCCGATGTTTAATTATTTCCAGACAAACCCATTTTGCTTAGAGATTGGAATGTGCAACATATCTGGAACATTAACATGTTTGAAGTATCGAAATCGCTGTCCCTTTAGTCTTTGCGGACCAAGATCTCTGTGATATTCCAGAATTCGTCAGCAGTCGATAGAGAACCCAGGTTTTGCCAGTTGAATAACCGCCATCATTTTGTTTTTTTTGGGGGACGGACCTTCAAAAAACAATTGCAACAGGGAAAGTTACGGACCATTTTCGGGGAGTTTCAAGACTTGGATGTCCACGTTGCAACTGGGTCTGAACCATTCAACATTTGGGATTTTCCCTTGTCATACCCTCCGGTAATTTAACATAGCTATTGAACATGACCCATTTATAATTAGTTGATTTACCTATTAAACATTGAAATGTTCCATAGTTATGTTAGTTCACCAGAGGGGAACTTGCTACCACGCACGCCCTCTGCTAATCATGACAATGGACAATCCAGCATTTGGTAAGAGGATCTTCCCATTTAAATGTCCATGTATAGAAAAGTCCCGTCCATCCATGTTTGATTGCCAACGATGCTAAACTTGATTACCATTGATGACCAAGATAAATTACAGTGATAATCAATTGCCATTGATTACAGTCACATTTGCCTCTGGTAATTTGTTACATGGCTATGAAAATGGCCCATAGAAATAGTTGACTTACCGAACTTAAAGATGGTGATTTTCCAGTTCGCTATGTTAGTTTACCAGAGGGTAATTACCATTGATTGGCTTTCATTACCAACGATTTTCCCAGCAAAACTCTATGTAAAACGGGAAATTCCAAGCTAGCAATGTTTGACTACTGGAGGGTACCATTGCCATGTTAGAAAAACTGTTGATGATCATCGCTATAGTGATACCCCCCATTTTTAGATGGTTTTCCCATTGAAAGTTGTATCTATATACTATGATGAACATATTACACCATAGAAAATTATATAGATAAACACTATATATTTACTGTGATATGCTATGATATATATATATATAATTAATAAATATATATATATATGTATGCATCGTGTTTGGCAGGCACTGGGTGTGCATTATCATTAGGGTGAGTGTGTAAGTTGATGAATCCATTTTGGCTCAAGTCTGAGCCAAACTGGCTTCATCATTCTTCTTTTTGTTCGGGGTACCCACACCACTACTAGGGAGTCACCCTAGGGTAAGTGGTTATTCGTTCCTCTACTAGGGAGTTACCCTAGCGTACAGAGGTTACGGAGGTGGGAGATACCCCCCTGATGCCCAGGGCCACCGTTGTCGTTCGGCCGGGTTGGAATGAGGCTGCCCACACCGACGCTGAGATCCTTCACGCGGCGGCCTACTACGAGTTCAAGACCCACGTGGAAGGCCTGCTCCAGCGGGGCCTGGTGTCTCAAGCCACCAGGTTATGGTCCTCAGTGTGTCAGATCGACCATTTCCCCCCTCATCCCATTGGTTTGGGGGTGGAGGGACTTCCCCCTTTCAGACGGTCACCCTGCATGGAGGAAAACTGTAGGAGGTGTACCGAGTTTTTGGGAGGATTCAAGTTCCCATGGATTGGTACGTGGAACAGCTCAGCTGTCTTGGCTCTGCCCGGGAGTGACCCGCGGCTGGCGTGGCAGTCCTACTATGATCGCCTGGGCGAGGCGAAGCTGGACTTGCTGCTCATTGAGCCGCTGCGGACCCATTGGACAGCCAGGGACTTTGCGCCGGACAACATCTTCGGCTTGGTGGCCTTCATCGAGCACAATGCCGAGAGTATGGTCGACCTTGCCGAGCTGTGGGATGTCTGGAGGAAGTGGCAGTCCCCGCGCCGAGGATGGAGAGACCCATCCATGGTGCCTATCCCAGCTGACCTGGTTGCGTGGAGGGCACCACGGGCCAGGGCAGTGCGGTCGCTCTGGGGGTGGCTCGGTGCCATGGAGGCTGGGGAGGAACCCTTGCCGCCATGTCGGGCCTGTGGCATTCCGACCCCAGAACTATGTGAGCACTGTTTCTCTTCAGTGTGCAGTACCTGTCCACCCTCCCAGTGTCCAGGCTGTCACCCCAACTTGCATAGAGACCCATCTGCAGCAGCTGCGGCCTAGTGATGCATGTTTCGTACCTGGTGATACTGAGGTGAATTCTGCAGTTTCAGGCCCAGCGCGAACGCTCCAAACATTGGCAGCGGTGGTGTCGGGGGTTGCCATGGCATATCACCCAGGTGCCTACGCAGTTCAAGCTGCAGGTGATGCTCCGCTTGGCGCTGAGACTGCGATGGAACGGGTGGCCTCAACGAGGGTGGAGCAGTGGCGATCTCAATGGGGATTGCATGACAACACGGACTTCGCCTATGCCTTCGCATCATACGACAGCGCAGTGGCGCATGGAGGACACCATGTTGCCGATGCGTGGCTGCAGGCGCGTTCCAACATCATTGAAGATGACCTCATTCCGCAGGTGGCGGCAGTGGCAGAGAGTTCTGGATCTCGGGATAGGCCAGCAAGTTGGCCGGCTCCCAAGGCGTCGATGTTGAAGAAAAGCAGGATGATCCAGGCACTTCGCATCCGTCCAGGCCCAGATCAACCAGAACAAGTGCTGCTGAGAGCCGAGGCTTTGCGGAAAGCATTCTCCCAGGCCAAGGTGATGCGCCCTCAAGGGGAGCTGACCCCTGAGAGGTATTCACAATGGCAGGATGCCCTGGATACCCTGGCCAAGAAGAAAGTCACGGAGGCAGAGGGCGCCACAGTTGTGAATGCCCTCAAGTCCTGGGCAGAATTGAGGCATACATGGAACAGAAAGATCGTTTGTTTCCGCCTGATACTTTGGATCTTTATGGCTTTCTACAAAACGGCACCAATGGACCCTACAGGGCATTTCATTCTTTGAAATGGTTTTCGAAACATGGTCGCTTGCAGTGGGACTTCAGTGATGTGCCAGTGCCCTCAAGGAAGAATCCACCCAAGAAGGCAAATCCTGAGCAGGCAGTCGCAGTTGAACCGCCGATGATTGCTGCCCTGGAAGAGCGCATACAGGCCATGTACGAGGCAGAGGACCCACGTTGGCGAGGGTTGCTTTCATCATGGCTGGTAACCTTTGGTGTCTTGCGTTACAAGCACATCATGAGGGCCAGGCCGGTGAAGGTGACACCATCTTCGTTCCATGGGTTTTGCCCGAAGGGCAAGCAGCGGGCCAATCGGGGTGGATTCTCCTTCTGTATCCCCGCAACATTCGTGAATGGATGGGCTTGGGGAGCCGCCCTATTTCGGGACTATAGCAAGCTGACCAAGACCAAGCAGGCCACCTCAGGCCTCTGTTTCGATGCGGAGGGTACCGCATTCACCTTGAAGTATGTCAACGACTTGAACCGCGAGGTCTTCGAGCACTTGGTCCAGAACACAGACGATCTGTCGTCTTACTCTTGGAGGCGAGCTGGCCCCACAGTGGGATCACTGATGAAGCTGACGCCCCTGGAGTTATGTTCGCTTGGCGACTGGGCCGATCGGAGCCAGATCCCCAAAGAAGCGACGATGCCTATGCACTACAGTGCAGCCAGGTATGAACACTCGCTTCGGACCAAGCACATCATCAGGCTGGCCATGGAGAAGTTGTTGGCTTACGAGTCTTGGGAGACGATTCCGGAACAGAGCTTTGCGGAGGCCCTTGACTATGCGCGCCAGCAAGTCGACAAGGTCCTGAAGCAGGAGTCCCGTGTCATCTGGGCAGCCCCTTTGACCAAGGATGAGTTACAAGCTCGTTTTCAGTTGTCAGAAGCCCTCAAGCTCAAAGCAGCTGCCAAGAGGGAGGAAGCCCAAGCCAAAGGTGGGCTGACGGCTATGCCAGCTTCCCTCAATGGGAAGGTGCTGAGTGCCTTCATGAAGAACGGGGCGCCTATTTGTGGGGCATATCAAACGAAGTCCTGCCCGTTAGAGAAGGAATCATGCCCGGGTAGGCATGCATGTGCCGTGATGCGCAAATCTGGACGCGTCTGTGGAGGAGGACATCCAGCATGCGAATGCCATGACAAGAAGTTCATCAAGGTGGAAGAGATGCCGGGCGAAGGGACTGGTTCGGGCTCTGCGAAGGCTAAGCCTACCAGCAAGTCCAAGGAGGAGCGACCTCCTGAACCAGCCACCCCACCCAAGGCGCCAGCGAGGCGCCCTCGATCGCCACAGGGCCAACCGCCTAAAGCACCGCCTGAGAAAAAGGCGAAGGCAGCTCCAGCTACACCTGCAGCTCCTCTTCCAGCCCTGGTTTCGAGCTCTGAGGATGAAGAGATTGAAGTGGAGGAGGAAGACCTCCCGATTCCAGAGGCACTGGACACCCGGGGGCCTGACAGGAAGTTTGACAGGCTGGCTACTGTCCACGGCAAGACTGCAGAGAGCCCAAGCCTGATCTACCAGAACAGAGCAGGGGGCAAGCTGTGGCTGAGCGGGATTCCTACCAAGAATACTGCGCATCGCTTTCCGAAGGGAGTTACCTGTGAGATTGGCCCCAGTCCTTGTTTGCAGTTGCTTTTATATTGGAAGATGCATGTGCCCTGGAATATGGTTAAGCAGTTTTAGTTTTGCATGTTTAACATCAAAGAGACATGGCAAATAATGGTTTCAATCATTTTCGAAATTGTCGAGAAAGGTTTGGGGTTCGTTCTTGTTGTGCATATCAAATGCACGAAAACTGTGGAGCCACTGCTGGCTTTTCCTGCCCGGCAATCAGCGCACAAATCAATCAGAGACTTTTTGTTGAAAACATTGAATTCCAGGCGCAGCATGGCAATTCTGAACAGCAGGAATGCAGTGTTTCAATTTTCATAGCATTGAATTCTAATGTTCGTGCTTTTTGTTTTTTGTTAAATCAAATTTTTATAATTTCATACTTTTCCTTTTTCCTCTGCGCTCGTCATGGGAGGGCCTCCTACCAAGTTCAGGACAGGAGCGGGCAGACCCGCACACTGAAGAGGTCATTGCCAGAGAAAAGCTGGTTGAAGGAGCGGGCGGAAAAACAGAGCCTGTGTCATCTTTACCGGAACCAGGAGAAGAAAGTTAGCGGGTAGCCCCGTAGGAGAAAATGCAGGTGCTCGTCCACGGCAGGCGACAGGGATGATCTCCATTGTGGGTTTGGTGTCTGTGACGAAAGGAAAGGTCGGCCAAGGCGTTTTGACAGCTTGGACTCCAGAGGAAGAATTTCTTTGCGAATTCTCGCGTTCATTGCATGATTTCTGCAGCTTGCAGGCGGAACGAGCGGTGGCTTTTCGCCGCATTGGCCGCAAAGACTCACCTCTGACTTGTGGGCACCCAGCAAGATGACTTACCCGGAATTGCTGAATTCTAGCGGTTTGAAGCGCCAAGAGTTGGAAAGCGGACTGCAGATGGACGCAGGTCTTGTCTCCGTGTTTTTAGAGCAGCCTTTATTCCTGCGGGTTCCCCTTCTGCCGCTGGAACTGTTATTCAAAAGAGATTGGCGCGCCTTGATGTTAAAGGGAAGTGACTTTGCCAGCGGCCAAAGGGCGCAGCTAGCTGGGCAGGCTAGCTTGCAGAAATTGCAGGTGGAATTGGGGGACTTCCCTCCGCAAGTTTGGATAAGGCAAGCCGTCCAGATGAAGAAAAATGCACCTGCCGCAAAACATGATCAAGCAGTATGCAGTGTGCATGCGCAGCAGCTATCTCAATTTCGCCAGTGGTCTGGCCACATCTTGGGTGAAATAGAGGAAGCAGAAGGCTAGTATCTACGTGTTATTAGAAGAGCACATCCTGCGCTTGGATCACACTGAGCCGTGCCCTGGAGCCACCTTCGCAAAGGGTTTCCTATAGCAAGTTTGTACTGTTGAACGCCTTGTGCGCAGCCATGAACTTGCGGGACCGCAGTAAACTAGCGGAAGCTCTCCGCTTGACATTGGGTTGTATGCCTGGTGTAATGGTAGGTCTTGGCTCTGGCTCTGGCACAGAGGCATTGCCCAAGTTGCCAGGTGCATTCGCAATAAGCCGATCTCAAATTCAAATTGGCGCAGCTTTTTGCTGCTTCTGGAAGGAAAAGTTTGAAAGTTTTTCAACAAATTGCGCTGTGTATATGTGGGCGGATTCATCCCCGCAAGGCGGCGTTGACTGGCTGCTAAGCATGATGCGCGTGATTGAAGAGAAGGATTTGGTTGCTTTTGCGCAGGCCGCCGAATTCTTGGTGAAGTCAGCAAAGGACTGGCATGAGCGAGTTTTCATGCAAGAACAGGAGGGCTGCGGCCGTGGCATTTCCCGCTCGTCAGCTGCTTCAAAGCTAGAAATTGTTCAGGAAAGACATGCAGCAGGTCTTTTCCTCACTGAAAAAAATATCATTCATCGACAGATTCCCATGGCTTTAGGTAGCGGCGGGGGCGCTGCAAATCTGGACCAAAAGCTTCTTTACTTTGCATGTGCAAGAAGTTCCTGGCAACAGTCCCTTGCCAAACCGATCATGCATTCTGTTTGCGCGTTCTGCACTGATCTTGGCACTGAGAGCGGGTTCACCGCGCAGGAGGAAGGTTTCCGATTTGCAGATCTTCTTCCAAATTGGATGGCAGATGCCGGTTTGGAGTCTGAGGAAAATTTTGCTTTTGAGCGCCGAAGCTGAAGCGGACGACCAGTATTTGTTCGCAAACGCGTTGCCTTCTCCAGGACTTCGTCAAATTTGTTTAAATATGTGTGAGGACATCCACAAAAGTTTGGGCAAATATGAAGAGTGGTTGCCTGGTTTTAAGGCATTGGCAACGCTCCTGCACGAGCCGCACTTGAGGAAGCGGTATCTCGCAACATGTGTTTTGGATACCCCCTGGTCTTGGGTGGCGCACCTGCTGCAGACGGCGGTGACCAAACCCGCAATGTGGCGATGGGGGACGGTTCACATTTTGTCACAACTTTTGTCACGAAAGCGGCTGCTTCAGCTAACGTGGGACCCACGCAAGTTTGCGGGGGGGCGGTGAAACCGCTGAAAGAGTCTCAGGACAGTGACTTCCGTGCAAACATTGTCACATCCACAGTGAGGTCGAAAGCATGGTGGCTCTACGCCCAAATGCTGTCCAAGTTGAATCAATATCCTGCAGATCTTTCAGCTTGGTGTGGTGAAGGGTGCACTTGCCATCCGTGGCTTTTCCAGCAACAGCAGCGGGATTGTCCAGGAGTTGATATTGAAAATCGTGATCTGCAGGCTTGTGAAGTTGTCGAAGCTGTCCGAAAGGATTTGGGCTATGCTTCAAGGCAAGGAGATGGAAGATATTTTCGTCCGTGCCCATTAGCTGGTCAAAGAGCGGCGGAACTTGCGAGCGGCGAAATTTGGCAGCAAATAGACGCATGGAACACGGGCTATTTGCAAGATATTTTGCAGGGAAATGCTTGCACTGACCAAGCGGAGATTGACGCCGCACTGAAATATTTTTCTCTTGGCAAGTCTTTAATTGTTGAATATTTGCGGCACAAGCTGCAATGCTGGGAGTCTTTGCCTTGGAAGCTTGCTGCTCTGAATAGCACAGGCACTGGGCAGCCAGAAGGGCAGCGGCGGAAGCCATGGCCGCGTATGACAGGTTGGTTGCGGATGGAGCCGCAGTCACCGAACTGCATCACAGCTGTGAGATTGACGCAGAGTCGCAAACAGATCTGCAAGGACTCAAAACCAAAGTGATAGAGGCAGAGGCGTTGGAATCTTCAGGTTTGGTTGAAGCTTTGGTTGCATACCCAAAAGGGGCGGAGAAGGAAGAAGGAGATGCAGCCGCATCAAGTTCAGCAGTCAAGCGGGAAGCCCCGCCAGGGCATGAGAAAAAAGGGGCAGAGGCAGCGGCGCCGCCCATCCAAGTGAAAACAGAGCCTGAAATGGAGAACGCGGTCATGCCAGCCACCATGACCGAGATGCCGCTTGATGCCCCTGAGACGGCAGAAGCAGAAGAAGCGGCGCCAGCTGCAAGCAAGGCAGAAGATGGAGAGAAACGGCTGATCCAGCCGCAGAAAAAGCAGAAGAAGAAGAAGCGGCAATGCTAGCGGCAGCTGCTTAGAAAGCAGAAGAAGCGGCAATGCTGCATCTGCAGAAAAGGCCGAGGAAGCAGCAGCATCGGATTTGGAAGCGGCAACTGTGGCCTCAGCTGCCGAGGAAACAGAACCTGCAGGTAGCCCCGCCGAGGTAGAATATTTAAAAGAGCGGGAATTTCCGCCGCCCAAAAAAAAAGAAGGAAAAAAAAAGAAGGAACGAGACGGCTGAAGAAAAGACAGCCAGACGGGAGCAGCGGCGCAAGCTGCGAGAAGAGCAGGGACAGCGGGAAGCTCCGCCTGCAGAAACGCTCAAAGACAACTAGGTGGAAAACCCGCCTGCAACCGGTGCCAGCAGCGGGAAGCCCTGCCGGCAGACCTGCAGCCTGACCCAGCTGCCACAGTGAAAAAAAGGCTGCACCTGTGTGAGCTCTCGGCATTTCGCCTTCAGATGTGTTTCTTTTCAGCACACATTGTGTGCATATATGTTTTCTTAGGGCATCTGTTCCTGATTTGTGGAGAAACTTTGATACAACAATGTTGGGTATCTTTTTTTTTGCAACACGTTTTTCAAAATTTTCTTCCATGTTTGATGCGCTTCATTTTTTCGGGTGGGATCTGATTGCAAACTATCGCGTTTGAGTGATTTCATAGATGGTAGTATGTAAGTACATTGCCATTAGCTTTTTTCCATGAATATCATATTCTTTTGAAATTTGTCAAAAGGGGTCGCGTCCTTAGAGTCACTTCGGTCCTCGGGTTTGCACATCATGGTTCGGGCGTGGTTCGGGCGTGGTTCGGGCATGGTTCGGGTTGTGTTTCTTTTTCTGTTTTTTCCATTTTCATTCATTTTTTGGCCCATTGTGGTTCGGGCGTGGTACGGGCGCGGTTCGGGCGCGGTTCGGTTTTGCAGCTTTTGCTCCAACAATGACATTTCAGCCAATTTCTAGCAAAGTTTTCCCCCAGTGACAGGCTCAACTTCCCGCACGCCTGTTCTTTTACATTTTGCACACTTTGAGCGGCTGCATCTCCAGTTTTTTCGTATTTTGGCTCCAGAGGCACCATCCACCAATGGAATTCTGAAAAAATATGTGTTTTGCAACGGTTTCTGTCAGAAACCACTGCAAGTGACCAATTTTAGGAACAATGGCTTTAAAACACATGTTTGATTGCGCAGCGACCCTGCTGCTCTAAATTCTTAAGTGGGAGCAGCTTTCCCTCGCATTTTCTGGTTTTGCCACTTGCCTCTTGCCACTGCCATGCATGTTTCCAAGCCTGCTAAGAGGCAGCGACGCAGAGACAAACCCGTTCAGCAGCAAGACGTTGCAGAGATTCCAGGGTCAAGTAGCGGAGTGCAGTGCGCCACCGTGGATGGTCCGCGAAGCCCCGCTGAGAGTGACATGTGTTCCTGGAGAGCTTGGAGCAGCAGGGTCTGCTGGGAAATTTTGTGGATGCTGTCACAAAGGGCATTCATTGTTCCAGCGGCTACAGCGGCATAGGAACAGCGGAGGAAGCCGCCAGATGCTTATGCCTTGCTGCAGAAGCTGCAACCCAGTGGCTGTGTGGAAAGCTGCCATTCTTGTATGTTCAGCGCTCTGGCGACATGGAGGCGGAATGTCGCACCGTGCTTCTGGTATCTAGCCGCAAAGGAGGCCTTGGAGCCCCGAAGTGTGTCTTTGGCGACATAGGGGAGCGATGCAACAAAGACATTTGGAACAAAGTAGCGGAAGAAATCGACCGCATCCACAACAGCACAAGGTGTTGCAGACCGGCATCGATCCAATTGCTTTTGTCAAGGAGAAATTGGAGAGGGTCATGAAGCAAGACTTGTCAAAGGTGACCAGTTTTTGCTACAAGCACGGTGGCCAATGCCCTGTGTACCCTGTTTCCTTGCAAAGCGACGATCAAGATTCTGGTCGAGCGGCGTCGGCGTGCAAAGAAGAAGCAGGCTGCGAAGGGACAAGCAATCAAGCGCGAAGCCCCGCTTTGCAACTACACGTAGCAGGCTTCAATTGCTACGATTGGTCGTCAATGGGCAGCCGCAGGGGATGGTTCGGACCATCCGGATTGCCATTTGTTCAATGGCTATCGGATCGGAGAGATTGCAATTTGAAGAAGATATTGTGGTAGGTGAAAACACGTTGAATTTCGATGTAGCTTAGCAACCTAGAGGAAATGATTGCGCATCAGTTCGATCTAGAATGTTTGAATGTCAGCCCAAGTCTGATGGGTGAGCCTGTGGAGCGGCGGCGGCTTTACATTTGCATGCTCCGCAAAGGTAAGCGGCGGTGTCGGCGGTGGAGACATGAACTGCTGCGTCAGGGCTTGGGGGAAACATGGCAAGAGGTTTTCGAAGCAGTTTTTCAACGAAACATCGTCATGACTGCAGCCGGCAAGTTTCGGGCCCCGGCTTTGGGTGTGAAGAACTATATAGCCAAACTTGCTGAGCAGCAACACCTTCCCAAGAACACCCGAAGCGGCAAGGACTGGTCTTGCTTCCAAGCGGTCAGCAGAGCTGTTCGAGACAAGACCCAAGCCCACCAAGAAGAATTAGCGCGGAAGTTACTTTCTGCTGACCTTGACTCTGGCTTGGCAGCGACGGCGGATGATCCTTTGGAGCTGCGGCACTGGACATCAAACGTCGCACAGCAGCCACATTTCATGGGCCCGGTGCGCGGAAATGTTCCCGCCATGCTGCAGCATACAAACCTTTGGATTTTTGGCAAGCGGCGCCTAGCGCTGCCCATGGAGCACTTAGAGATCCAGGGCTGGAACAGATTAAATATATGGAAATGTCGACAACCCATATCGGTCAAACATCTTCGAAGTTGTCAGCAGCATGCAGGATTCCCGCCTAAAATCCTTCGCAGGAAACGGAATGCATTGCCAAGTGGTTGGTGCAGTCACTGCTTTTCTATTGGCTGCAACAGAAGATGTTACAGCATGAAAGAGACGCAGCCCGACTTAGCACTGTGAGCAGCGGCAGCGGATCATCCGCCGCAGTCCAGCATATGAGCGCATCATCCGCAGAAGACCAGATCAGGACCTAAAGCGCGAAGCCCACCTATGCAAGCGCGAAAAACAAGGCAGGAGGAGAGGAAAGCGAAACTCAGCGGGGCCTGAGCCGCAGGAGGATATATCCACTCAGGAAGCGCATTGCGGGTAACGGAGGGCCGCGCGCAAAGTGCCTTGCCGAGGAACGACGTGCTGGCCACTGCCTTGGCCGGCTACCTCCCAAAAGATAGGTGTTTGCAATCTGCCGACGAAGCGGACTTCCCAAACGAATTGCTTCCAAAAACGCGGTCCAGCAGCTTTGTGTTTGCGGCGCTTGCCGTTTCCGCTTCCAGCGCGAGGACAGAATTGGCCATGCTTCCTTGTGTTCGTGTCATCCAAGAGGGCTCCTTGATGGTGGCAGTGCACTGCCTACAAACATTTGCAAAGGGAAGCATGGCAGCGGGACAAGCCTTGATGGCGCAGGGTTCGGCGGAGGAGTTGTTGAAAGCTGCCAAAAGCGGGGAGCTCCGCTTGGCAACTTTAATAGGCGCCGGGGATTTGCTCTTCCTTCCCCTTGCTTGCATTGTGAGCCACAAAAAGCTCATGGAGCGGACGTATGGGGTCCGCGCGGGTGTGTTGAGCATGATGTTTAACGAGCGGCTGAACGCGCTAACGGCGGCAGATGAAGACCTTCCCCCCAATATACTGCAGACAATTGAAGCAGCAGTACACGAGCAGGCAAAGGAAGGTTACGATGTAAATGAAGATGATTTCGCTGCGGCTGCAGAACTTGAAGGCAACAAAAAGAAACCAGAAGGACCCAATGAGGAAAAGAAACAAGACGAGCTCAACAGCGGGACAGCACCGGTCACAGTCACAGAAGCCAGAGGAGCGGGTCGACGCCGCATCCGGAGCGGAAACCGCTGAACTGTCGGTTGACAATACAGCAACTAATGCTAAGTTAAGGCTGGCATGCCGCAAAATGACAGTGTGGAGAAGACAAGCAAGAATTATCTTGAAGACACAGGCGAGAGCAGCGCCAATGCTGCAAGACCAGCACCAGAAAATGAAGAAAAACCGCAGACAGCAGCAGCCTTGTCTGCTCCAATCGCCATCGCCAAAGATGAGAATCAAGAAACAAAAAGCCGGGCTAGCCAGGCACAAACGGCGGCCGCAAATGAAGGCCCTGCTGTTTCTGCGGGCAGCCCTGCCAAGGAACAAAACAAAAACCCACAAAGCCCATGAGCAGAAGTGAAGGAACGGAACCAAGAGAAACCAAGCCCGACAAAAGGGTCAAAGGGAAAAGAGCAAAAAACACACGAGGATTCTCAGGATGCAATGCTGCCCAAAAAGGCAAACAAAGAAGCGGACAAAACAACGCCGCAATCAGAAGAAGCCCCGCCAAATGTAAGCACTAGCGCGGAGCCAGCCACTCCGACGAACAAAATAAGTCGGAAAGTAGATGCAGAAGCGCCCCCGGTTTAGAAAGGGAAGGCACAGCCCGCAGCGAAGGGTGATGCCAAGAAAAAACAATGTAAGACATGAAGCCAAAAAAAGCAGCGGGAAGCCCCGCAAAACAAGAAAGGTGAGAAACAGACGAAGCAACAGTGCGAACCCTTGCGCACCAGACAGCAGAAGTTGAAGCAGCTGCAAAAGCAGTGGGAAGATCCGCAGAGGCACAATAAAACATTTGTCAGCCCATGCTGAGAGCCGCAGAAAGCTGGGCGTAAGAACAAATGAAAAAGCTGGCGGGCAGCCCCGCAAACCAGATAGCGCAAGAAATTTGCGCAAGTTTTGACCGCTTGTTGCATGCAGAGCGATTAGATTCAGTAAAATCGATTGCAGCTGCCTGTGGGAGGCCTTCCGGCGATATGTTTTCACACATTTGCTTGCAACTCATGAGCTGAGTTTTAACATGTCTGCAAATCATGGTGTTTGTTTGTTTCTTTTTGGGGCTAGTTCAAACAAAGGCAACATCCTTACCGGCGCATAGTGTTTGCAGTCCGCAATTTTCTGAACTAATGAACAAAAGGTGAAATGAGGAGATCGTAATTTTAGGCTTGGAACCATACGCAAACAAGGACTCAGCCAATCTCACAGAGTTACCCTTCAGATTGCATGCATGGCTGAGACCCCATCCTCCCGAGGAGGAGTAGTGCTGACGGATGCCCTCTTGAAGCACCTTTGTGTGGCGCATGGCAACTCCAGGAACAGGGACTTTGAGGAAGTCTGGCCCCTGCTGCGCAATACGATGTACGCAGGAGAATCAGCACTGATCCATTGCCTGTCAGGACGTCACCGAGCTGGTGTTGGAGGCTGCGTCTTCAGGGCCCTACTTGCGCAGGAGAGCTGGGACGTTGCCGTGGCTTATGTCAAAAGCTGCAGGCGCTCCCTGGACATTCCGGGGATCATCCATGAGGCTGGGATGAGGTCGTGGGTTGACACGACTCTCAGGGCTAGCTCTCTCCGGAACCCATTCCCGGAGCCATGTGGCTATATCGCAACTCAGCGGTCGAAGGTCCACTTGGAGCTCAACAATGGCCAGACCCTCTGCTCACACAAGCAATCTGCCGAGCGTGCAATCCGCTTGGTAAAACCGATGACTACGCAGGATATGAGGGAGGCCATGGCATGGGGCCGCGCATTTTGTGACAGTTGTTTGGTGCGCGCAGCAGCGAGCTGGCACCCACGCTGACCATGTCAGTGGGGACGCACCTGAATTCAATTTGAATAAGAGACGCACAGGGCCGATTTTGGTAGGCTGATCACTGAGGTCCATAGCTTGCCCGTAGGCCAACTTGCATCATGCAGTCAGATGAGCTTTGTGGAAAAGAATCTACATCGACATCCGGGAGGATGAGGTTTGGGTAGACTCCGGTAGGAGCCCTTGCATGTTCTAAGAGTTGCTTACACAGGGAACTGTGAGTTCGAGCAGCATTGGCATGAGTATAGGGCTTAATTTGGGGACAGACTGTGTTAACTAGTCTCGTCGGTCCTCATGAGGGAGCTTACACAGGATCCTGTGAGTACAAGCCGTGGATACATGAGCCGAGGGAATGAGCTAAGGTAGCAGTCTGTCTTACCCCTGAGGAACAGGGGAGTTCTTGTCCAGCCCCCCCCACGTCGCCTCCTTCTGTCCGTGGATGGCAGGTGATGAGCAGCATGCGGGAGGCATGTATGGGGTGAGCAGCGTTGAATGTTCAAGTCATACAAGGAGTTACCTTGAGTGAAATGACTAGTACTCGTCTGGTTCCGGTGGAGAGTACCACCATTCAGGAAACCATGGAGTCTTTAGGGATGAATTTCTCGTTGGACCCTGTCGTGACCAAGGCCCTGCTGGCGACCAAGATCCAGAACCTTGAGGAATTTCGTTTCCTTTTTGAAGACGAGACCAAGGTGGATACCTTCTTGGCGAAGTTGCAGCTTGGCGAGGAACGCCTGATTCAGGGGTCTAGGTTGCGCCGGGCTTGGACGGCGGTCACGTTGTACTACAAGAACCAGGACCAAGATCGATCCAAAGTCAGTCTTGGTGACCTGGACACGATGCTTGCTGATTCTGAGCTGCGTGATGTCAAGACCAACTTTTGGATCAGGTATCGGATGCGATACCCACCTGAGGTTCACCCAGCAGATGCTACTCTTTCAAGGGTCAGCAGGGAGCTGTCCAAGAGAATGTTATGTGTGTACAATCTCTGGAAGGTCCGTACGTTGCAGTATCAACTCCATACCACTCAGAAGAAGCGCAAGTTGGCCGAGGGACTGTACACGGAGGAGGCCGAGGAGGATGACAAGACTCCTCATGACTGGGAGAACTACATGGATCGCCTGCTCACGCTGCTGTTGGCCTATGCGATGGCGGGAGTGACCCCCAGAGCAAATGTGAAGGACGCCTCATTGGAGAAGTCCCTTGGAGCCGACTCAACAGCATTTGTGGAGGTGCCCATGGACGTGGTCATGCACTATTACCACAGAGCGAAGCGACAATCCAGCATCTTGCCTCTCTCCCAGCGACTTGCGTGGCTTGAAGCGAGGGACCTGGAAGACCGCTCAGACTGGGTGGCGCGATTCAGGGAGTCCTCCAAGTCCTTGGGGGAGGTTATCAAGGAAACATGCCAGGCGCGTGATGCCCATTGGATGCCGCAGGCTGTCTCTGGAGGAACCAGGGCAGAAGCGAGCAAGACAACTCCAACGCCCTCATCCACGACCCCGATGCCCTCTCAGTTCACTCTGGGGAAGGCAGTGAACGGGAAGAAGGTCGCCAAGACCATGAGGGATGGCACGAAGATCTGCCAGGCTTTCCAACATGGGCAGTGCAAGAATCCCAAAGGCTCCTGTCCTCAAGGACAGCACAAGTGTGGTGCGGTTGTCCGGGGGGAGCGAGTCTGTGGTATGCCGGGGCATGGTGCTGGCCAGTGCAGGGCCAAGGTATCGCCATGACGGTGCCCAGCAGAGGAGGCGGGGACTTCTGCCGGGCAGGAAGAGGCAACACCCGTAGACAGAGTTGACTGTCAGCTGCCGCGGATGGCAGATCTTTATGCGGGGCCCAACGTTGGGAGACTATCTCAGTGGACTGGATGCTTGACCGGGGTCACGACCTATCCAACAGCCTGAGGCAGCAATCACTGCATGATCAGTTACAATCGGTTTGTTTCATTGCAGCCGCCCTGGATTGTTCTACAAAGAGCCGGGCCAGAGAGATCCCCCGAGATTTTGGAGATGGTAGGCCACCACCCCGACCGTTGCGATCGGAACAACACCCGCTGGGGCTTCCTGAGTTGACAGGGTCTCAGTACAGCAGGGTGGAGAAGGACAACGCAGCTGCCAGCTTTGTGCTCTCTGAGATTGACCAGTTGGTAGATCGGGGGGGTGGCTCTGTCCGGGAGAACCCATACAACAGCCTTCATTGGTGGACGCCGGATGAAGTTAGCATGTGGGATAGTGGTCGGTGGTCAGACCAGCGGTACTCAGCATGTTGCTTTGGAGGTGCCAGGGCGAAGTTGCAACGCCTTAGGCACAACATTGCAGAAATCGCACAATGGCCCAGGGCTGACTGCAACCACTTTCATGACCCACAGGAATGGGAGCCATGGATCCAAGACGGCCAACGGCACTACCCATCCGCTGAGGAGTCCGAGTACACAGCAGAACTTTGCTTTGCGATCGCCACAGCGGCTTCATGGTGGGCGGTGCGTGTTGGTCATGCCAAAATGTATGTGCCGCGTTCGCCATCCCCTAGCTGTACCGGTCACAGGGATCATTGGCTTGACTTGGACCCCAGGTCTCTCCGAGAATGGGCTATGACTCCTTTGGCAATCAGTCTGGGGTTGAGGCCGGTGGACACGGCGGAAGCGGCTCGTGTGCCAACCCGGGCTTGTGTCGAGGAGGTGCTGCAGCAGGGCGAGTTGCCCCTGGGGCACGTCTATGTGGGTATGGGAAACCACGCTCACCGGCTCCAGACAACGAAGTGGAAATCTCCTTGGCAAGTTGGGGTGAATTGCACACCACAAGATTGGCTTCCCCTCTTTGTTCAGTATGTCAGAGAGACGTTATGGCAGGAGCTGGACGAGCTGGAAGGCAAGGTTTTGGTGTGTGATTGCCCAGCAGCACAGACCTGCGAGGCTGACCTCTTGGCAGGGCTTGTGTTTGACCGGCTCAGCTTACATCGCCATCCAGTAGCTCCCCAAGTTGTCCAAGGATCGAATGGCAGGAGCCACACGGCAGTGACACGCAGTGTCCTCCTGTCGAGCATTGCCAAAGCGACGGGCACCCCTTTTGGGCCTTTCTACATCCTGCAGGAGTCACTGGCGCTGGCGTTCAAGAAGCTCTACCCAGGTGACTGGTTGGAAGGGCTTGCCATCCCATTCGTCGAGGATTTGGTGAACCAGCACCCGCTTGACCTGTATACTCGTTGGAGGCACCAACAGGGGCTTGACATGGAAGGCAGCTGGAACCCAGTTTTGGCAGCTCCTTCCGTGCGGCAGAAGATGCGGACAGCTGAGGGCCAGCAGGTGTGGGCCATCAACCACAGGGCTGCGCTGGCACCCCTCTTGCCGTTCCATCTTCACCCGGACCAGCATTTTGAGCAAGCTTTGCAACTGAGTGTACAACCTTTGCCTACAGAAGGGCTTCCGGTGTTGGATGATGACCTTCGCTTTGCGGCTTCCTTCTCAAGCATGCCAGGAGTCGACCTGAGCAAGCTGAGAAAACGTGCTATGGGCCTTTTAGCCGAGATGAAGAGGCGCTGGAGCAAGGTCACGGAACATTTGAGGACCAAACAGACTGAGGCAATTCGGACGGCCACTGCACAAAGAGACATTGGTTTCACAGCCATCCTGTTGCTTTTAGCCAACTGGGGCGATGTGACGCTGCCGGCTGGCCTTTGCATGGGGCTCCCAGCAGTGGGATACGCACCCCCCTATGGCATATTCCCAGAGCAGGAGGCATCCCGCTTGACACGGGAGGATGTCCTTCGTGATTGGAGGACCCACAACCGGTGGATCCTGACTCGTTTGAGGCCTGGCAACGATGATGAATTCATGTTACAACAGAGCCTCAAGGATGCTGAGAAAGGCTTCTGCAGCTCGCCGATGGATGCAGAGGAACTGCACAGTTTGCTGGGTGCAGAGCCTTATCGTTTGATTCCTCGATGTGTGATCACACAATCCTCGGGGAAGCAACGGGTGATTGACGACGCCTATGTAGGCCTACAGTCTGAGCGTTCCAGTGACGCCAACAAGCTCACCCTTTGTTCAGCCCTTCGGCCAGCTCAGCATCTACAATATGCCTGCGCATATGGAGCCCTTCCCATCTGGGACACAGAAGAATGGGAATCGGGCGGTGAGGACTGGCCAGATGCTTACAGATTTTGCCCCATGAGCAAGGATGAGGCTTTATGTTGCATTGTGGCATTTTTCCACCATGAATGGCAGAAGCCTGCCTTTATGATTTACACTGGTTTGCTTTTTGGTCTCCCCTTGGCAGTCACGTCTTTCAATCGCTACAGTAGGCTGGTGGAAGCATTGGCGCGTCGATTCACTTTTTGTTTGACCAGCTTGTATTTCGATGATGCTCATGTGACTGATAGGAAGTCTTGCAAAGGATCCGGCCAACGAGCAATGCAGTTTCTCAACAATCTTTTGGGCACACCCTTCTCAGCAGAGAAGTGCCAGAGGATGCAGCAATCAGGCACTTTCTTGGGGCTCGATCATGACTTCAGTCAGATTCACACCCAAGGCACCATCCAGTTTTGGGCCCGTGAACGCATCGAACAGAAGCTCCTTCATCTCATGAAGCACGCTGAGGATTCCAGCCGGCTTCAACCAGGAGTTGCAGCTAAGATCTATGGCGTGGCCAACTTCTTCGAATTGGGAGTATGGGGGCGTATTGGGTGCGGAGGTTTAGCCCCAATCAAGCGCCGACAACAGGAGCGTACCTCAGAGTTAACTGAGGAGCTGCGTCGATGCTTTGACTTGTTGCGCGCTGTCATTGCTACCAAACCCTCCAGGACAATCGAGATTTGGCCACATGCAGGGCCACGTTTTCTGGCGGCCTCAGACGCAGCCTTGGAAATCCCAGGCCAAGGGACAGGCGGCTTCTTGGTCGTCTGGCATGATGGCTGCATCCAGCGGCGGGAGGCCTTTGTTTCGATCATCCCCCCAGTGGTGTACAACCTCTGGGAGCCAGGAGACACCAAGATTGCCCAACTGGAGTTGTTGCAGGTCTTCTATGCGCTCTTCACCCGTCCATCGACGTTTCGTGGCCGTAGAGGACTTTGGTTCATTGACAATACAGCGGCGCTGATGGCTCTGATTCGAGGACGTTCAGATAATGCAGATTTAGAACATATGACTCGTCTGATTCATATCACTCTTTTTGCACTCCAAGCCTGGTTCTTTTGGGAGTGGATCCCTAGCAAGGCCAACTGGTCCGACGAGATCAGTCGTGTGGGCCTCCAGGCTACATGGCACAAGCGCCATGGGTTCACCACGCATTTCGCAGTTTTCCCCTTCGAGCTGTGGTCTCTACCACTTCCTGCGTTTCTTCAGGTCGTGGAGTTTCTCTAAGTGCTTTGGGAGGAATGAAGTGCATTGGGAAGGATTCACCCTGTGTAGCCTCCTGGGTTGACAGGAGTGCGGAACAGGGAGTATGGATCTAACCAGTGCTGCTGTGTAGGAGGATACCTACACAGCTACCCAAAGCATTAATCCTGCTGGAGGCAGGTTGAGACCATACGAAGCGACAGGAAATAGGAGAAAAGGATATGCGAGCGTGAACCTGGTGTGAACGAGTGTGTTTAACATCTATGCTTTACACCTCACATCTAATGTATGTATGCATCGTGTTTGGCAGGCACTGGGTGTGCATTATCATTAGGGTGAGTGTGTAAGTTGATGAATCCATTTTGGCTCAAGTCTGAGCCAAACTGGCTTCATCATTCTTCTTTTCCCTCCCTTCCCTCCCTATGAGATAGGACTCCCGTGGAGTATCCTCTCTTGTAGGGGATCACATCATTGCGGATGTTGATCTCTACGTGCCGTTGCACGACTGAGCACTAGGTGGGAAGGATTCACCCTGTGTAGCCTCCTGGGTTGACAGGAGTGCGGAACAGGGAGTATGGATCTAACCAGTGCTGCTGTGTAGGAGGATACCTACACAGCTACCCAAAGCATTAATCCTGCTGGAGGCAGGTTGAGACCATACGAAGCGACAGGAAATAGGAGAAAAGGATATGCGAGCGTGAACCTGGTGTGAACGAGTGTGTTTAACATCTATGCTTTACACCTCACATCTAATGTATATATATACTATTTTATATACTATACATCAGTTGATTATATAATATACTATCGTTTCCGTAGATTTCTTTGGTGAAATCCCATTAAAATTGCCGTTCAGGTCGCCACAAGAGACGACGCAGGTGCCGTTTTTTTTCAAAACGGAGCGGTATGGACCAATGGAGCACTTTTAAGAGGGAAAATCATGGGAAAATCATGAAAAAATCATAGAACATATGGGAAAAATGATTGGACAATGATTTTTCACGGGAAAAATCTGCGAAAATTCTGGACACATATGCGACAATTATGGAACACATGATGGGGAAAAACTAAGTGGCCTCAAATTACTACACAGGCAAATAACAATTCTATAGTATTCCATAGTATTAATCATAGTGGGGAAACCAAATTGATTGAATCGACACCAGTCTTGAGGTATTCTCAAAAAAAATGCCAAACGCTTTTTCAAATCTGGGACCCAATAGCAATCCAACATTGTTTTTGGGGTACCCCTATTTCGAGAAGTAGCAATTTCGGGATATGTCGTGGACAAAACCATCAAAAAACTCACCGTTTCCCATGACTTTCCCATTCAGTTTTATCCCGATGTTTTGGTAATTCGGATGATCGATCCATTGCAGTTACATATGGAATTACCAATTTTTATTTACTGTAGATTAATACATCAACAGATACAGTATGATACATTGAATTAATATTTACTGATTGAGTTTCACTTTTTTGAGGATTTACATATTGAATCGCTGTTTCTTGCTGTTTAAAATCTCACATTTTTTGTCGGATTCAAGAGGATTCCCAACAGATCCAACAATATATTTACCATCTGGTTATGACTAACAGTTTGCCATGGAAAGATCCACCATGCTATTAATAGGACAACCATCTATTTCTATGGGCCATCAATACCATGGCGAACTCTTAAATTACCAGAGGGTAGTTATATCTCTAGTATCTCCGCAGTTAAATCAGCATTTTCGATGTTACTGTAGGGCATGTTTCCCTACTTTTTGGGGTATGCACAGTTCCCTTTTCTTCACAGATCCAGCCACCACGGGCACCGTCGCCGGCGACGTCGACACCACTCCAGCTACTTTGCGTGCAGAGAGGCAGTGGCTGCTGGATGTTGAATGGTTCACGAGGGAGACCAAAGGCTTTATCAACCCCCCAGGAAACCAACATACTGTGGATGGTTGCGAAATCCTGCACCAGTTGATAGGTGATAAACATCCCACTATTTATAGGCTTTCAACCATCCAAGCTGGTGTAGGATTTCGCAACCATCCACTGTAGCCATGTAAAACCATGATTTTTCATAGGTATATCATGGTCAATCATATGCAAATGAACCCCTTTTCCATAGCTATGTTAAATTACCGGAGGATAAGTTTACTTGGGGATGCGTCCCACACAAAACCAGCATTTTTGATGGGTTAGAAACAGTTTATGAGGGGTTTCCCAGGATTCAGAAGTGGGTAGTTACCCGAAAGATAAGCCATATCTGGGGATATTCCATATAACTTATCATGTATACATTGTATGAACTGAATATGTATATATATATATATACATAATATATATATATATACATACATCATATAATATACAACCGGGGTATGATATGCTGGGACCCCATTTAGAAACCCGGATGCATATCCAACCAACAAGTACATATCTGGATGTTTTTCAAGGTATCTAAGAGTGACCATGTAGTGCATTATAAGCTTACCAGTCCCTGAATTGTAACCCTGAATATTGGGAGGCTGCCATAGTTACCCGCAAAACCAGTGTCAAATGAACTTGGCCCATGCCTTCTGCAAATTTAGCAAATATAGCTATGTAAGCCATGGCCCATTTAGTTCAGCTTTTCAAAATGGCAATGTTCCTCAAACTAAAGCAAATTACCAGAGGGTACCCATATCTTCTGATAGGACACCCATTAAGGATGATGGCTAGGTGTTGACCCCGCTTGGTCAGCGAGGATTTGATAATCTGGACTTGATACTCGACGATTCCTCGTATTGATTGCTACAATACCATTTTCATATTAATTCATGTTAGTATGAGGTGATAGAGAAAGAATGGGCATATTTATATATATATATATTCCTCTTCCTATCCTAGTGGGTTCTAGTTAACAATTCTAAATATTGCACCATTTATTCTCAGTGTTGTTTTAATGACATCCCCCTTAGACCCTTCGTTTTATGCAATCTCAGTGTATCCTAGATGATGAGTTGGATATTCGATTTTAGTGAAATGAATACTTTGCAAGTTCTACGGATACTTGATTACCACATTTTGATCACCACATTTTGATTACCACATTTGAGCAGTGTTCAACATTACTCCCATATTCCCATTTTATATCTCTGCAATACCCTCTGGTAAACTAACAGTTTGCTATTGAAAATTGCCATTTATTTCGTTGAATTACCCATTAAAAATGGTGATGTTCAATAGTTATGTGGCTGTTTACCAGATGGTAAAACACCATAAATCCCCATTGAGTCCCATTATATAAATCCCCACTAAAATCACCATTAAATCACCCTTCATTGATCAGTTCCATCGTTTTTTGTATGTTTATTAGGCCGGGTATCCCCAATATTCCGACATCCCCAGGATTTTCCGAAACGGGGTGGCTGTTTTTTCGAGGACCAGCCCAGCAGCCCACCCAGCCACCCAGCAACACTACCCGCCAGGGGATGATCGAATTGCAGGTAAGGATCCACCTTTCATAATATGTGTTATCCCTAGTCTAGTGATCTATCTATATATATAATTATATATATATATAATTTATATAATTATATATATATATATAGAATATATTGAATAGGATGTATATATATATATTTCACTTTGGATAGTAGGGGGAATGGAGTTGAAGATGTCACTGGAAAGCATATCCTTAACCTTCCCAGTGACATCAAGAAAGTCTAAGAGGCCGCTGAAGGGAAGCGTGGGGGCAACTAAACTTGGAGCTATGCCAAAGCTTCGACCAGCTCAACCTCCTGAACAACATGGGGAAACTGCTTCTTCTTCAGCAAGACCTGCCTCGAGTCTGCCTTTTCCTACTGCGCCTGTTCCTTTTTTTTTCCGTGAGAGCGCAACAAATGAGGGATTCGATCCTGATACTGCACCAAGGTCCGTAGATGATATTGCTGTTCAACTCAGGAGAGAAATTTCAGCACACGCTTTGGCACCTGTCTTCTGCAAGCAACCTCCCATGATCGGAGACGTCAGACTACCAAGTTCGCATGACAAGTTGATTGGTGTGGAAATATAAGTCTATTATTCCTGTTTTGATCGATGTCATTGGAAAACATATCCCAAGTTCCATTCTCCTGAAATCTTTTGTCAGTCTTGCATTTGGAGGTTTCCTAAAATGGGGGTACCTCCAATTCATTCATTGTAACATAGGATTTTCCATGAAATAAACTATCCAGCTATTGGAGTAGCCCCATTTATGGATAGGATTTTCCATTATAAACCATCAATTTCGGGGTACAGCAGTCCCCCATCTATGGAAACCCCATTTATTGATTGCTTCATTGATTACCCCCTGGTAAACAAACATAGCTATTGAAAATTGTCATTTATTTCGTTGAATTACCGAATTACCCATTAAAAATGGTGATGTTCAATAGTTATGTGGCTGTTTGCCAGATGGTAAAACACCATACATCCCCATTGAGTCCCACTATATAAATCCCCACTAAAATCACCATGAAATCACCCTTCAACCAGATGAGTTAACCATCGTTTTTTCTGATGGTTCAACAATCATCCCAACTGACTCATATTTTTCAGTCATATTTTTCAGAGGGGTAGGTCAACCATCAACCAGTTTTCATATATTATATCATAATATTATAATATATTATCATAATATTAGTTTCAGTCTTCCCAGTTTTCAATACCATCCACTTTCCAGTGGCCACATCACCAAGGTCGTGACCGTGACCGACATGACACATCCAGGCGCCAGCCACGCTACCCCGTTAACGTTTGCCGAGCAAACATGGCTGGGAAATCCCCCTGAAAAATGGAGAAGATCATCGGAAAACCATCGGAAAATCCTGATTTCTATGGTAAAATCATAGGAAAATCATAGGGAAATATGGAAAACTACGGAACAACTAGATGGACAGGTGCGCGTATTTTTTCTGGAGGTTGAGTTCGCTGGGAAAATCATGTAACATGATACACTTTCCAGCAAACCATATTTGATTACCGGAGGGTGTAGGTGAAATGTTGGGTTTGTGCTTTTTGGATCTTTTTGGTATATCGAGCCAATTATTAACTAATTGGCTGGGTGGATTTTCCAGAAACCCAGTGGCGCATGTCTAACTGGACAGAACTTTGAAGATTAAACTTGGTCAACATCCAGACTTCGTCCATCAAATACGGGCTTCAGGACGCACCGATTGGGGTTGGTGGATCGATCCTACTGATCTGGGTCAATTTGATCACGACCGAAGCCTGTTCTCCAGCCTGGAATCATGGTTTATTTATGGGAAATCATACCCTTTTATGGCCTTAATTCATTCCCCTTTTATGGCCGAACTATTCATCTTAATTAAGTATTCATCTTATTTATGGGAAATCATTCCCCTTAATTCATTTTAAATTTTTAAGTATTCAGCGATTTACCCAGATGGGACTAAGATCCCAAATTGTCCATGGGATTTGACAAGTTTTGGGATGGGCAGCATTGGCCATTGATTCTGAAAAAAAACCATCCATTGCCTTGTCCAGGACAGGTACCCTCTGGTAAACGTTTACAGCTTGCTATTGAAAATGGCAATTTATTTCGTGGATTTACCATGATTTACCCATTAAAAATGGTGGATCTTTCCATAGTTATGTGGCTGTTTACCAGAGGGTACTACATTAAATGACATTCCCATGACCTACAGCAAGCCGTTGTGGTCGACTTCACATGAGGGTCATTTCGGAAAGCGTCCTCTTGATGTTCTCAAATTATGCTGCTCGACCAGTTTCTGTCCATATGGGTTTCATCACCAAGGTTGTGCCGCCAAACGATAGCTAAGTTGGTCTGTAAATAACATAACTAGGGTTCATGGATTCATGGTAGATTTATCGAACTGGCTAATGAGGTTTATAAACCAAGTAACCTACCTGGCACAAACCATCCGGGCAAGAACGCATATTCTGCGTTGCAAAATTACTTGTAAATCACAATCTCAAAGTATCTTCAATATGCTAATGCATCCCCATACGTGTATATATATACATAATTATATATATAATTATATCAATATGACATCATTCCATCAAACAAATCAAATATATTACCATGTTTACATACCATGTAAAAACATGTTTTTTGCGGGGCAATGGCTATGCGGACTTACCTCCATTACGCCAAGCCACACCAAAACCGCAATGGCGCCCTCAGGGGTCGGCGCAAGCGCTTGAAGACCGAGAAGGAACTCTGGCTTTGGAAAAAACGGATTTCTATGGTGATTTAGTGGGGATTTTGCTGGTCTTTTAATGGTGATTTAAATCCGGATTTAATGGGATTCAATGGGGATTTGTGGTGTTTTATCATCTGGTCAACTAACATAGCGAACTGGAAAATCACCATTTTTGATAGGTAAATCAGCAAACTCAATGGCCATGGCTTCAATAGCTAGCTGTTAAATTAGCAGAGGGTATCCCAATTTTGATGTTGAATCTCCGGGATCAATTTTGATGTGGGGTTGAGTCAAAACCTGTTATCAGATTTGGGGGAATAAACATCCATTAACCAGCCGTTTTAGGGTACCATCCGGGTGCCAGGGTTTTGACGGTTTTGACTCATAGCCATATGTTTTGACCCCTTAGGTCTGTAGTTCCACTTATGAAATAGCAGTTATATAGCGATGGTTGGATGGGGTTAAATCATCAATGGTCATTTCAGGAACCTAAATTGGAGGTACCTACCATATATAAGGCCTATATTTCAGGCCTAAGTTTCAGGGAATATCCCCACAAAATATGGCCAGAAATATGGTACGAACGTACCTCCATTGAATCGGATCCTGAAGATCTACCATTGATAATAAACCAGATCGTAACTAGTTCGATATATCTGCCATAAACCCAAAGATAATTTCGGAGTTAGAAACGCATCTTAACTTTACCAACGATCTGGTGGTTATTTACCAGTTGTATCATCCAAGTATCCACTCCACTCCATTTGGATCTGGTGAAACATCGTGGCTCGGCCCCCCAAAAAATGGGCACTCCATTGCCACAAGGGAAAGAAAAACATATAGCATAGCCATGTATACATAATTTTCAAACACAGCCATATATCATATGATAAATTATTATTGTAGTAATGGGTAATATATATATATATATATACTTGAGTTTTACATATTCCATGTTAATAAAATGGGAGTTTTGCCATAAACAGTGTATATTCATGTATATTCCATGGCATCCCCATTGTATTCCCATTGGTTGGCTATACTCCATGCGAATCTCACGGCAGGACAACTCCGGTGAAGCCAACAAGCAGCCGGTGGTCCCACGTGCGCAACGCGAGGTCTACGTTCCATGGCATCGAAATTCGGCTGGTACTCATCTGGTTGGTGGTTT
>CAMXCT020006611.1:0-19381 GCA_947184155.2 Cladocopium goreaui | reverse complement strand
CGCAAATCCCCTCAAATGGGCATTTCAATGAGTACATATAATTATGGACAATCACAATTTTTAATGGGAAAACCAGCTATAAATGGCCATGTTCAATAGCTATGTCAAATTACCAAAGGGTAATCTATGAATGAGGAAATGATCCATTACCATCTTTGATCGAGGGTATATACCCTGAGGTAAACGCACAAAATGACATGGAAGATCCATGGGTACTCTTGGAAATGATCTAGAAATGATGGATGATCCATATCTGTACGTGAGTTTGCGGTGCATAATTACACAATGGGATGTATATGTGGTTGGGAAACTCTTGGTAGCTCCAAATCGCTCCCCATTTAATAGGGAATATGAATACCCATAGCTCCTTAGCTCCCTCCTAACCACTGGATAGCAATGGTTTTACTCATTCCCTATGTATCCAGCCGTACCTTCTTAGGGGGTGTCTGGATCCATGACCAGCCACCAGCTCATCCATTTGGATTGAGACTGTGAACAGCCCTTTGTTTGGAGAAATCTTCGATGATAGCAAAACATTATGGCAAATGATAATTTCGGTCATTTTGACAGAGGAATGGAATATGTTCCACTTTGACATGAACTTGTTAGGGTGTATCATTTTGATTGAGATTTGATGTGCAGCTGCTTGCTTTGAATGGGTGTGACTCACACTTGCGTGGCATGCGGAAACTTGTATGGTTCTGGTCCAAACCAGAACAGATTAAAAGCCATACCTGTTTGATGCAATTGACTTGCATCATCACAGGACATGATGAGAGCCACCCTTCTTAAGAAGGGTATATTCAGATCCATGTTTATACCCAAAATTCTACAGTAGATCTCAGGTAAGAACTTGAACATAAGACATAAGATGTAGATCCCATTTTTTCGGAGTCTTCTCCGTGCTTTCCATATGTGGGTTTGTTTGAAGATATAGAGTTCGCTGTATCCCAAAGTCCAATGGTTTATAATCATGTTTCCCCTATTTTTTTTTTCGCTCGCCTGTGGGGTAGATCACCCATTGGACAGAGTCGAGGATCATAAGTTGACGATCTCTCCCAATTCCACTGGATTGCAGGGAAAATCTAGGCTTGAAGCCCATTTGTTGTTCCCCATGTTCAATTAATTAACGGGGGGGTTCAACCTTGCCAAATTTCCCGAAGAAACACCACTCCAAATGACCTGACCTTAACGGGCGATCGGGTCTTACCTAAGGCCTTACCAGACTATCAGAAACACTACGGCCATGAGACCCGAAAACCTGTCCTTCAGGTGGGGCCATGTGGTGACACTCGTCACTGGTTGGTAACTGGTTAGTAACAGGATAATGTTTATAAAACCACTCATGACTGGGAATGGTTGAAAAAATATACCACCTATCAAAATTGTGATATTTGGGGGATTGTTTATTATTGTTTTACCCAAATTATAAATATATATATATGTAATTATATATATATATATCATTTAGACATGGGGATAACCCACTTTAGAGGACTTCACTTCACCGTTTTTTTTGAAGCACAAAAATGTGGATGATGATCCTCCAAGCAGGTGAAAATAGCTGGCATAGCTGGTCCATGAATTGGATACCCTCTGGTAATTTAACATAGCTATGGAAAATTGCCCATTTATAATTGATTTACCTATTAAAGATGGTGGTTTTCAATAGCTATGTTAGTTTACCAGAGGGTAACTATCACAAAAATGTGATCTTTAAAGAGGTTGATGAATGGTCATAGTGTATCATAGTGTATCCAGATTCACAATTTGAATCCAGGGCTCCTGGCGTATCCAAGTAAAAGGTGTGATGGAAGTGTAGTAAACCACAAATAGAGAGAAAAGTGCGAAACCTATCACTTGTAGAAATCCAGCCAATATATGGGGAAATATAATTTGTAACATTTTGCAACACCATCCAGAAGTATAGTAATCCAACACATGGTAATCAAACATAGCTTGCCGCAGCCTCGAAGTAAATGGGAAGATTGTCCAGCAAGCCGTGTTTGATTCTCCGGGAATGGGAGAAACATCGTCTGCGTCCTGGAAAACTGTTTGGAATCCTTTCAGGGACCACTCTAATCCAACATTTATGTACCTGTGACCCACATGGACGTCTGAATAAACTTCCTGGTGCTTAGTAGGGAATGGATGGGAATGGGGGTTGCTGGGATGATTATTGATAGTTATTGTGGATCATTCCCTCATTCCCTGCTAAGTAGCAGTAAGTAAAAGGGCTACTAATCCAATTATGCAAGAATTGGAGACACCCCATTGTACGGCAAGTAAAATGACATTTGATGATGATAAACCATGATGTGGTAAGCCCAACGTCATACTTGGGAATGGTAAACAAAAAGCCCACCCATTTGTGATGGGTCATTGGGAATAGTTGATTATTGGATTTACCACACCATCGCAATGACAAATGCAGATCTTGACCCAACAAAAGTGGGAATAGTCGATATATGACTGGGTAAACCTTGGGGAATGATGCCGAGTTGTTTCCTTTTGTTATACGGCCAAGGGCATATAGTGAAGTGGGATCACTTCATCGAGTTCTAACCACGGAGCCGGCTGTGAAATCTTCAGTTTATTTCGAATGAATTCGAATCAGCGTTTTTTCTGCAAGAAAAGCATTTTGTTTACCGTGTTAACCATGTTTCGTGTCCAAAAGGCAGTGCCCTTAGTTATGCTCGTTGATCTATTTTCACCCACAAACTATAGATATTTCATCACCACGAACCCAATGGGTAGCCTACGTATGTTCACCAATATAGCTATCATAATTTCATGTAATTTCATGATACAAACATCAAGCTCTTCTTGCTAAAATCCTAATGTTCCTATTCATGTTTTATAGATAATTCCCTATTATCCATTGGATTTTCTCTATGTTCTTATATGTTCTTATGGTTTTCCCCATTTTCCCATGGATTTTCACCACTTTCCCATGGATTTCCCCCGTTTTCCGTCGAATTTTCGCCAACTTGGAGCAGAAGGTGCACTATCCCAAAGATATCATCCGGAAAGCGGCAGCAGGTGCTACAAAGTCAGGGAATGTCAGGGATATCATCTACTACGTATGGGATGATCTACTAAGAAACCAAGTGCGATGATCTACTAGTACTTAGTAAGTGGGATATGGCTTTGTCTGAAAATGGTGCTGTTCCCTCCAAATGGCCATTTTGGCATGGCAATTTTCGTAGGGAAAACGATCCATCCAGAGGATTTAGGTGTACACTATTTTCAGACAAACCCATACAACCTACTTGGGCTTTGGGGGATGATATACGAGCCACAAAACATGCTGGTATCTAATGGAATTCAATATTTTATTTTGATGGAATTCCATGGAATGGTTCATGGTGTTTTAAATGGAATTTCATGGACATGAATTGTTTATCATGGGGATATCATGGGGTGCAGTTAGGTCATTTTGACGGCTATAACAGTCTAACCATGATCCTTTCACTAGCATGATGTTGGGATGATATAACTTAAGTATGGCGGCACTCTGGTGAACCTGACTGGTGAGGCTGGGTAATCAGTTTAGTCCCATGTGTTTTTCGCCCCATGTTAACAGACATTGGTGCTGAACTGAGATGCGAATTGGGATGTCACAAATATAGAGATAGAAAGAAATGAATCACTGGTGAACCATCGATGAGGGTATGAGCAGAAAAAAAAAACACATGTGGTTTTTACATTTTGAATCATGTTGATACTATTCCCTCATACCTCAGGAAGTTCAATACATGGCTGGTTGGTGGTTTGGAACATTTTTTATTTTTCCATATACTGGGAACAGTAACCCCAACTGACGAACTGATATTTTTCAGAGGGGTAGGTCAACCACCAACCAGTGGCTAGAGATCCCACTTTCAAATGCTGGATATCACCAACTGATCTCTGTGGAAGAAACATGGGGATCGACCCGCGGATACAGCTACAAATTGTTCACCGCAAGCTCTAGAGGCTCTAGGCTCTTGAATTTGCCCAAAAAGTAAAAGTTAATGGTGACTTTATAGTGATTCAATGGGATTTATCATGATTTAATGGGACTCTATATGGGATATGAATGGGATATGAATGGGATATGAATGGGATACCCTCTGGTAAACATACAAAAAACTATTGAAAATTGCCATTTAGAAATAGTTGATTGTCCCATGAAAAAAATGCTGATTTTCCAATAGCTATTTTGACATAACCAGAGGGTAAATAATCCCACTAATAAAAGGTCACCTCCCATTTGAAACATTGGTTTAGTATTGGATCTATTCATGGGGGTCCATAGGGGGGTTTTGAGTATTAGGGGGAGGGGGATTATCCACCTGTTTTTTTTTGCGGCGCTTCCAAGCTCAGTTCGTATCTTTAGCACAGTGGCTACCAATTGTGTCAACGGCTGACGCGAACTATTCTGGTTGGTGGTTTCAAACATGTTTTTTTCCATAATATATGGGATAATCAATCCCATTGACTGATATTTTTCAAGATGGTTAAAACCACCAACCAGTATGTTACTTTGCGTTTTTCTTAGCAAATCTGTTTTCGAAATGGTTGCACTTCACACTTGTCCCTACTAGTCTATGACTATGATTCTATGTCACTTGGTTGCAGATGTCAAAATGGGTTGCACCATCAAATAAGGGGTCCCCAATGTTCAGACAAACTATGAAAATCTGCCAGAAATCACCGAAGATCCATGCTATCCTCAGGATACCCCTGGTGTTGATCCCCACTATCAAAGGTGACAATGGAAACTCTCAACGTCCCTTGTATCCAAGGTGGGATTGTGTTTATAAACCCTTGGAACTGTAGTTATATCATATTATATCCCATAAAAAAACTAGTTAACCCAGTTCCGTTCACCAACTAGCTATAGATCAGTTGTAAATCCCATTAAAAGACGCCAGTTTTCTTCGTGAATTCCCCATTTCCTATGGTTTTCCTCAGCGAGGCATGCGTGGCGACTTTGCCATCTTTGTCTTCGTGGAGTTCATCGATCAATTGCTGGTGGGGCAGCGGAGTTAGTTGGATGGTGAACAGTTCACGAGGTGAACTTTTTGTTTTGTTTGTTATACATATATATATAATATAAATAAATATATATATATATATATTATATTGGTATAGTGACTTATAAAGCATTATAAAAATTATATGGTATAGTGAGTTTTAAAGCATAATACAGTTTTTGTGGTATTATAGTGACTTATAACGTATTATTATTACGTCTAAACCCCATCAGTTAACCATAAATTAACGGTCCCTTGAGGTGAACGTTGACAGCTGGCCCTTTTGGGATGGTGATGAAAGGTCAAGGCCAGCATTTTTTATAGTTCTTCATGGGATAATCATAGGATGTGACGGGACCATATATATGGATATATATGGTATTAAATTTCACGAGCTCCTGGGATTTTGTGATTTTTAGGGAATATTGGATATTTAATAATATATGGATATATATGGATATATATGGATATATATGGATATATATCTGCTTGGTGGTGACTGGAACAACATGATTTTTGAATGACTTTCCATGAACAGTTGGGAATGGAATTTCAGAATGACGAACTGAAATATTTTTCAGAGGGGTTGAAACCACCAGCCAGGTAAAAGCAAAATCCTGCTAAACTGGTGATAACTCACTGAACGTTTTTTTTGGGGGGATCAGCATAGATGTATCGAACTAGCGAATAGGCTTTATGAACCAACTAACATAACTGGGGGTTACCACTTTGATTCGTGGTGGATGGTGACGAATCCGCTGAAACTTCGCTGTCGTATAAATCAGTTCTAAATCCCATACAATTCCCAGCAACTTTTTCCGATATTTCTCCCAAGAACATCCAAGAACCCTAGTTATTCTATGTTATACTACTTCAAAACATTTGTAAACCACGATCTCATGGAGATTATCAACTATTTCTCATGTCCCAAAAATGTTTTAGACATGTTTCTGATGTCTGAATTTCTAGTTATCCTATGTTAAATTTCCATTCTTCCATTCATGCAGCCCTTGGGATCCAGGCCCGCACGGCCCTGAAACTCACGGGGCTGCGCATCGCGCAACGGTCCGTGCGCGTGTGCTCCACCATGGGCATCGGGTCGGAAGGACATGGGAAGGTCCATGGGAAAAGTCCGTGGGAAATCATACAATTCTATAGCTATCGAAATATATGTATATGTATATATATATAATA
Organism: Cladocopium goreaui; assembly: GCA_947184155.2. NCBI lineage: Eukaryota > Dinophyceae > Suessiales > Symbiodiniaceae > Cladocopium > Cladocopium goreaui. The sequence goes on along the minus strand of CAMXCT020006611.1, from coordinate 13,166 downwards.
TATATATTTATGATGATATCATCAATGATATATGATGATATCATCAATGATATATGATGATATCATCAATGATATATGATGATATCATCAATGATATTTGATGATATCATCAATGATATATGCTGATAGGGCTATACCATGATGATAATAGTGGTATACGGTATATCTATATAATTCTGTTGGGATACATGATAATTCTATGATGATATGTGGCTATCGAAAACAGGGGTATAACAAAAACTATAGGGAATCCTATGGGATATGAAAATACAGGATATGATAGGATATGTGTAACCATCTCTGGGAATCCTATGAGAAATAAAGCAAGAATCATCGCCAATCCTTTTGGCTGCTGGTGAATGGCGGATCTATTGGCCATAAATCGGAAGGTTTACCAACAATTCATGGGAATACAGAAGGGGAATATGCACTTTTTGGCCTCCCAGAGCAAGTGTGTCATGGAACTAGATGACAAGTTGACAAGTGGAAGTCTGAATCTTCACATTTGCTCAAAAACGTGAGCCACAGGGCCCCTTCGTTCACGTCCAGCCTGGGGATGCTTTGATAAAGCGGTGAGTTTGCTAGTTGAATAGGTTTAATGGATTGATCAATTTAGCTGCTAAAATGGAGAAATGTTCCGTAATCAGCCCCTCAAATCTTTGATGGAGTTGAAATGATAGCTTTAAAATGCTTTAAAGCCAACCATCTTGCACAGACATGTAATAATCGCCAATAATCAGCCAATAATGGTTTATCACCAATGTCATAATCACCAATAATTCACCAATAATTCACCAATCATTCACCAATCATTCACCAATAATTCACCAATAATCACCAACAATCACCAACAATCACCAACAATCACCAATAATCACCAATCACAAAATGTGTGCAAGATTGGCTTGATCCAAGCCATGCTGTGAGGAGAGACATTGGACGTCGAGCCTCTGAGGCCCAAAATTTTGTCGGTCTGGAGATATTGGGAGCGGCCTCCAATGACTTGGTGTTTCACGTGACCCATGGAGAATTCCCCCCTTTTTGATGAGGTTCCCATGGTGAAAAATCGCCATTTATTTGTTGTTAAAAGGGATGTGAATTAGCATTTATATAGTTGACATAGCCATTTAATGCCATTTATATATGAAACCATGACTAATAAAAGTTAATAAACGGCCATTTTATCAATTGATGATGTCCCCGTTGTGAAAAATAACCATGTATTTGTTGTTAAAGGGGATGTCTGATGGCCATGATTAGCTGAAGGTATGATGGATAGATTTTTCATCATTTTCCTCATGGTAAACCAAATCTGGTTGGTGGTTTGGAACATGAATGAATTATTTGTCCATTCAGTTACTCCAATAACTATGGTCCATGGTAGAGATAAGTCTATACTTACTATGTTTTTTCCATTCATTTGGGAAATATCATCCCAACTGACTTTAACTCATATTTTTTCAGAGGGGTAGGCTTGAAACCACCAACCAGAAATCGTTGAGTTTTTCCATGGGCTACGTCACAACTCGAAGTGACCACAGTGACCGCTTGGCTTTTTTGGAGATTTGTTCAGTGCTTCAATCCCTGCCATGTAGCAGAAGTGCCCTGATGGCATAGGCTGGTAAGGGTAACTCCACCCGGAAATATTCCCTGGTAAACTAACATAGCGAACTGGAAAATCACAATTTTTAATGGGTAAATCCTCTATAAATGGCGATTTTCAAGAGCTATGTTAAATTACCAGAGGGTATTCCCTACTAAATCATGCTTTCTGGGAGGGGGTCAATATCAAGGATTAAGGATAAGGTTGCAATTGTCACCAGATATTTGCAGACAACTTGGGTTTGTAGCGATGTGGATCATGCTGGCAAAAGTTGGGGTCAGAATTGTAGGTATGTTGATCAACCCTTTTTATAGGGATTGAATGGGATTAACCAATGGAACGATAGGATTTTGATTTACTGATATTCAATGGGATTTACTAATATTGAAGGATGAATCTGATCATGACCTCACCTCGTGACTTCCCTGGAATGAGGGTAGTTTTTATATATCATCATCTCCAAATGGCCGTATGATAACAGCTATTTCAGGTTGGTGAATTATTATAAATCATTGAATTATTCTGGCAATAACTACTACTATAATTATAGTATAGTTATAATACTAGTATGGTAATAGCTATGTAGTATGGTCGGTAGTAAGTACAATTATAATCATATATCATGTTATATGTTAATAAAACTACAAACCAGATCCATCAACATTTGTCTTTTCGGTCGCGTATTCGCTGGATAAAGGTTGCACGGAGGTTCTAATAGGGTTATCCTGGCGTTCCGATCCCACTGTTGCTACATTCCCAGTTTCACTTTTACCAAGTACACTGTTACAGTGCACATATATTGAATTTTGGTGTGTATATATATATATACACACTATCATATAATTGTATATATATATACACATGTTTTCTTTAAACATAGTAATAATCTTCTGCATAAACTGGTGAGTCAAAGATAGTCAACGGTCAGCACCAAGCAGCAACCAGGCAATTGGAGAAGCTTCCGCTCAGACCTCTGGATGGCACAACCATGTTGCTGAATGTTTGGCCACTCGACAAAAAACACGTTACAGTTGCTCACAATTTTGAAGCATTAGATAGCATTAGTAGGATTTGACAAAAACACGTTACTATTGCTCAGAATCTGAAATCATTAGCAGATATCAGTAGGATTTTCATTGGATTTATCCAACAATGGTGATTTAACAATGGTGTTTGATCTAATCGAACCAGGATATCATAGGATGCAATTGTGCCAAACGTAGGGAATGGGGGAATGTGATGATTCATAGTTATGGATTGGATCATTCCCCCATTCTCTACGTAAAAATGCACCAGCAGCGCGAATACAGTCAATATGGGGATGGATCAAAACATCTCCAAAACCTATTGTTACCATATTTGGGGGTACCTTAACATCAATTAAGTAGCTATTTTACCGTACCGGGTGCCGTTTGGGACTCTTGTTCAAGAATGGATTCCTGTTCCCATCCCTGGCCGTGATTGAACGAATCTCAACGGGGTTCACCATGGGTTTTGACCTTCAAATGTAGCGAAGTTTCCAGATTAGACCATTCTGTTGGGGAATGATTCCCCTGACAGTCATCATGCACGAGCCATGAAGAAAATACCCAATCATGGGGGTGTTAAATTGTTGAGAAATCATGGTTGATTGGATATTGTAAGGAGTTATACTACCTGGTTATTGGGAATTATGAACTAACCCCATATGAATGGGAAACCTATCAGTCGACTAGTATTTAGTTCTGTTGGAATGTTTGATGGGTAGAACTGCTATGGCCCCATCATTCATATTATCATTCTGGGTGTTCTGAAAGGTAATCTCCCATTGAAAAGTTATTGTGCAAGAAAGCCGGAGCGCGCCGCGCAGTTGCGGATATAGGTGTTTATGGTTTATAGGTAGCGTGGTAGGGGTCTAAGCAACACATACTGGGAATACATTTGGATATATAAGCAACCATATTGTTACTGGTATTTGTTCTTTTTGAACACATGGTAGAAGACCAGATTGCACGGTTGGGCTGGGGCTGTCCCAAATGTTTAGACAAAGCCACTGACATGTTCATTGTAGTGTTTGCTCAGATTCATGCAGTTATGGCCCGAAATACCTGTTATAAGTACTAACAAGACCCCATTTATAAAATATATAATTATATAATCCCATTGAAATCACCAGTTATAACTAATAGCCATTACCATAACTGTGGGGGTATATGGGGGCTGAAGGTTCACCAACTTCCACTTCACTGGGAAGGAAAACCTGCATGTAAATGGCCAAGGCTGGGAGGCCTTCCCATGCGCCTTTGTCGCGAAGAACTGCGCCTCGGCTGCATCTACGGGATGATTTTTAGGAACTGGCTAAAATTGTGTAACTGGCTCAAGCTATACGAACCATGAATATGAATATAAGATAATATAATAAGTGGGGTATAATGGTATGGTATAACCAACAATGTTCATGGGGATATACATAGATATGCTGTGGATATGCAGATACTATGGGGATTGAACTGATTGAACCAACCATTTTCATCCTGAATTCGTCCACCCCGAACTCGATATGGAGGTCTACAGCTGGGAAGAAACATACAAATGGCGGCAAAAACAATAGTTGGTTGGGGATAAGAGACCACAAAAACTAGGGAGTGTCATGCACCAGTTTTTTGTGGGTCTATGGCCTTGAAAACTGAAATGGGCTCGCGTAAGAGATGGTTCAACATGTTTGGTCCTTGAAAGATGTTCCTTTTAGGGATCTTCAGCAAGAAATCACGGGATTTCAAGGGACATCCTTCTTGAATAGGACAAAGAAGCACTTGCACTCACAACAAATTGTCTAATCTGATTTTTGAGTTCCAAGTGTTCCACAAGTGTTCCAACTCCCAAGAAAACTCACACCTTTTGCGCCGTCTTTGGCTCTCAGCAGTGGCGCAACCACAAGCGCCGCGGCCGCATCGCTTGCCCATGTGGAGCAGCATCAGTGCGCTCGGTCGAGCAGGGCAGAAGGGCCTCAGGGGGCCCGGCAATTTTCGGGCCCGGCAGTTTAGTGAAGGGCCTCAAGTGGAATCCGAACCTCGGCTGGTTTATGTGGGACACCCAATCGATAGGGCAGGTTCTGTTAACTACAATGACTATGAAACATTATGAAACTATGGATCTACCCTCCGGTAATGAGATGTGACAATGGAAAATCTGCCAATAGATTATTGTTCAATTAGAACCTGCATTTGTATAGGGGATCTTCCAGCCAGTCATATTTGAATTCACCGGAGAGTATCTACACTTGAACGGGTGACGATCAACTTGGCTGAATATTTAAGATACGCAAGTTGGTTTATAGCTAGCGTAGTTCGTGATGGATAAATAAATATATATATATATACATACATACATGTGAGTTTCGTAACTTGCTGCTGCCGCATACACCTTCGATTGTTTCCTGTCAGGGGAAAGCACATTCATTATGTGCCTTTTGACTCGTGGCTCAAGGCCAATTTCAGCGAGATAGGGGAAAAATCTCGAGTGCCGCCATAGGATTGGTTGGAAGGTGAAGAGTGGACTCTTTTGGGATTTGGTTGGATAGATATACATTTTTGGTGTTGTGGACAACACTGTTGGAACGACTTTACTTTGGTTGAACATCAACTACTTTCTGGTGATCAAGGAGGACCTTGAACCATTCAGGTGGGAACCGTTATCAGTGGCGTTGCGATCTACGATCCAACGACACTGGTAGCGGAGCCTAGAGGCTCGTGCTACTTGCACGCAAAGCCGGCCCGCTAGTTTTGTGGCTTCTGGATAGTGAGCAATGCCTCCTAAAGAGTCTGCCTCAACTGATGGGAACGGTGACTCCCAGCAGGGTTCCAATTTTTGGAATTTGCTGCCCAGTTTTGACCCGAGTGAAGATGACATACGAGAGTTTTCACAGAAAGCCAGGTTCATCCACGGTGTCATGCCCGAGAAGGACAAGCCCAACTTAGCTCCCAGGTTAGCTATGTTGTGTAAAGGGACAGCTTGGTCCCAGGTGCGTCAGTTAGATCCGAAGAAGCTCACCAAGGCCGACTCAGGTGTTGAATACTTGTTGGCCGCTTTGTCAGCTTGGGAAGAAACATCAGAGATGAAAACGTATGAACTGTTTGAACGAGCACTCTACAAGGTAGTACAGAAGTCTGATGAGACCTCCCATAGTTTCTCACTTCGCCTTCAAGCTGCATTCAATGAGATAGGTGATGATGTCACTGTCAAACAAATGCAAGCCTTCGTGATGTTGAGACAGTCAGGTTTGTCGTCTGAAGACAAAAAGAAAATCCTGACGATGACAGGTGGTAAGCTGGATCTGACCGCAGTTGACCAAGCCATGAGGTCGTTGTCCACACGTGTGTTGATGGGCCCTGGTGAAACCAAGAAAAAGATTTACCCAATCAATTTCACAGAGGTGGAAGAGCCACCTGCCCAATCTGATGAAAGCCTTCCGGTTCAGAGCACTTACGTTGCATACCATGAGGAAGAGGATGTTTTGACAACCGAGCATCTGGAATACCTAGTGTCTCAGGGAGATGAGGATGCCAACGTAGTGCAACAGTTTGAGCGTGATTTCGAAGAGATGCTGCAAGAGATTCCTGATATGCAACAAGCAATGGTCTCATACAATGAGGCTAGGCAGAGGATCAATGATCGCCGTCGTAGCCGAGGGTTTTGGCCCACTGGAAAAGGAAAAGGGAAAGGTGGGTTCAAAGATGGATCCCGGCCATACCGCAAAGGTGGTGGAAAGTCTGGAAAAGAAGAGTTGCTGGCTCGCATTGCGAAAACGCATTGCAAGCTTTGCGGTGCCCTTGGGCATTGGCGTGCAGAATGCCCTCAGAGGAAAGAAACCCGTGAGTCAGCCAACGTTGCCTTCTCCATGCCATCCGAAGCATCCGATGCCGAAGAGGAGACCAACCAAGTGGTCTTTGAAGCGTTGAGTGAACAGGAGTGCATCCGTTGTGAAACCTGTTTCGTTGCCTCATGCCACCGAAATTCAGTTTTGTGCAAACAAAATGTTGAAGACGTGAAAGCCTTTTGGGGTAAGAAACTGGATAAGCCGGGGTATAAGCGGGGTAATAAAGGGGTTATTGGGTATAATGGGGTAACAAAGAATTGTGGTCCGGAGAATGTTCTGAAACCAGAAGTGGTGACCACAGCACTCCACACCCATGCCGCCAGGAAGATGCATCCGAGACCAACCAATAGAGCCGATGGTTTTGTCAGCCAGAATCACTCAGATGCCATGCAAAGTCAAGGAATGGCCATACTGGACACAGGTGCCAGTCGCAGTGTGATCGGACAAGACCATGTCCCCGCGATGCTCCAAAAACTGCCAGCCAGTGTCCGTGACCAAGTCGTGGAAAAGCCCAGTAGAGTAGGATTCCGTTTTGGAAATAACCAAGTTGCATATAGCTACAAACAGCTGCGCATACCATTGGTCCACAAGAGAATCCGAATCTGGTTGCTAATTGAAGTAGTGCCGAAGGCCACACCTTTCCTGCTGTCTATTAAGACCATGAAGAGTTTAGGAGCCATGATAGACCTAGGACAAAATACATGTTTCCTCAAGACACTGCAAAGGTCACTGCATTTGAAAGAAAACAAGAATGGGTTGTTCATGATTGACATGTCCGATCTTTGTCAACCTGATGTCAAGTCCAATGCAGCAGCTTTTGTCGCATCAAGTGTCTGTGCCCCGCCTCCAGGTCTGGAAAGTGAGATTCCTGTCAGTCATGCCGACACGCCAGGAAGTGCTCGATGCTCTTCGCACAGTGGCAGAGGAAGTGTTAGCCAGTCTGAAGCTCCTGATGACCATTGTGTTCACCATGACCAGTGCGATCGACCCGAACCAGGAAGCCACGGAGCTCCAGATGAATCCGGTGAATCAGCTGATTCACGAAGTGGCCCAACAACGTCGGACAATCGATCAGTTGGGGAATCTGATTCAAGCTCAGTTCCAACAGAAGCCACCCACATGTCCAGGACCTACCGTGAGCCCGGTGAACCATGTTCCAGGATCAGAAGATTTCGAATGGGAAGCCGAGATGGTGCCATCACAAGGCCAAGCTGCATCAACGGTGCCAAATTCTTCCCAATCGATGTCTGCTGTGATGATGAATGTCAGAGTTCCCAACAACCTCCAATGCCAGTGAGACAGCCCATGCCGCATGTGTCAATGACACCAAGTGCCCGACCACCAGCTGCAATGATGGGAAGCCCAGGATCGTCCTACGCAGCTTCCGAGATTGGAAGCCAATTGATGGTGACTCAAGCATCCCTCGAAAGCTGGGGAAACAAGATCGTGGGCTTTGGCAAAAAGCATCTGAGGTCTCGTTACGCCCATGTGTACGAGTCCGACCCAGGTTACATCAAGTGGATTCTGGCCAGAGCCGACAACCTTTCCGAGGATGTGGCAGATTTCGCAAGCTATGCTCGAGCTCGCAATCAACTGGAGCAATTGGCCAACAACCCGGTTCCATGAGAGGCAATTGGGAGGAATTTCAAGATTCTAGGATGTCACATAAATCTAGCTTCAAAGAAAGACAACTGTGGAATGAAATGCGACAGCCTGACTCAGAAAGTAGTTCTCACAAGTCAGAACAGTTGGACATCTTAGAAGTGTATGCGTTCCCGAACAGCATGTTGACCACCGTGGCGCAAGAACATGGTTTGCGAGCAAGGAGGTTTACATATGAGGATGGGGATTTATCAACACCTACTGGAAGAAGAGCTTTATTTCACATCATCAAGACACAGAGACCAAAACATATTTGGCTTGCACCGGAATGTGGTCCTTGGTGTGCCTGGAACCGTTTTAACTCCATGCGAAGCCTATCAAGTTTTGAACAAGTCATGCACCAACAACGTCTTGCCAAAGAACACCTGGTGTTGTGTAATGTGGTAGCTCAGATTCAGCATGATGAAGGTAGACACACCCATCTCGAAAGTCCCAAAACCTCCGGCGTTTGGAAGCAGCAGGAGATACAGCCGTTTTTGAAGCGTTCCATTCCGGCCCAGCTGGACCAATGTGCTTTTGGCCTGGGACATCCGAGTGAAAATCAGTTGATGAGAAAATCCACTCGCATACAAACCACCTCAGTTGAGATGTTTTCCGTTTTGGACTGCCGTGTTTGCAATCGTGAACATAGTCATAGTACCATAGCAGGAAGATGTCAGTGGAAGGGTCATAGCATTTCCGTGTCCAGGTTTGCTGCTTTCTATCCACGCAAGCTTGCGCTGACCATTGTCCGTGGAATCATGCAAACATCCCAAGGCCCCTATGAGGCGCCAATTTGCCATGTAGATGAAATAGAGCCACCTGCCAAAAGGGCACGTACCAACTCTGGTGAAGCCTCTGCACCACACGACACCGCGAACGTGTGGAAACCAATGTTTGAATTTCTACAGAGAAAACTTCCCAAATCAGGTGTTGTCACTTGGGAAGACCCGCAAGATGAAGTCTTCCAGGAAATTCAGAAACTGTTTCCACATGAGAACATTGGTGCAGTCAAAGCAGGAAAAGGCCTAGATCGTCTTTTGTTGGGCGAAGAGGCTTGGAGAGATCAGCTGCCGAAAAGACATAGCATAGTACAGAAAAGATTCACTCATGAAATAATTGACCTAGGACTTGAAGTTTGGAGTGAATTAACTCGGAAAAGGGCTTGTCGAAAAGAGGTGCCAAGCCATATCATGTTGTGTTTGTTTTCCAGAGATGACAGCCGACCTGATACACCTATAATGCCAGCAGCCAATCCCGCCAATGGATCAATTGAGACAACAGCCGCTGAATCAACAGCCAGTCCACCAGTGCAGGTAGATGTGCCCAGCTGGACTCCTTTAAGTGCCACTGTTTCAGGCCCAAATTTCCTGAAACTTACTCGAGAGCAACAGTCCATGTTGCGCAAGATTCATAATAATCTAGGACACCCCACAGCCGAAAGACTGGCCCGACATCTAAAGGAATCCAAAGCACATGAACACCTGGTGGAAGGTGCTGCCGACTTTGTGTGTCCGTCATGCGCTGAGAGACACCCACCACAAAAGACTACTCCCGGCCAACTCAAAGACCCGAAGGATTTTAATGAAAGAATTCTTTTGGATGGTTTTGACTGGTGTAGTAAAAGGGGTATTCAAATCTATGTGTTCCATATCCTAGATGATGCTACCCGTTTCCATTTAGGTCAAAGGATAACCCGGGATACCCAAGCCTCCATCCGTACAACGAAACAGATGTGGATTCAATGGGCAGGATCCCCACAGGAAATACTACATGATCAAGGTGGAGAGTTTGTATCCCAGCCATGGAAAGATTTTTTGCAAGCCCACAGCATTCAGCCAGTGCTCACTGCCGCTCCGTGGCAACGTGGTCGTATCGAGAGACATGGAGGTGTGATCAAGGAAATGCTTGAAAGAATGGACCATGCACAGAACTTCACCAGTCTAGCTGAAATAGATGAGGCTCTTAACCAGTGTTTCCGAGCGAAAAAATCTATGATAGTGAATAACGGATATAGTCCAGAACAAGCTGTACTAGGTAAGGCCTCTAAACTTCCTGGGTCACTACTCTCAGACGAAGAATCAACTGCTCATCACATGTGCCTTTCACCCGACCCAGCATCCGAGCAGTTTAAGCGAAGTCTTGAATTGCGGACAGCCGCAAGAGCAGCTTTCTGGCATGCTGACAATCATGCTGCAATTCGCAGAGCAGCCCTTCATAGGTCACGAGGTGTGATACATGAATGGCTGTGTGGACAGTTGTGCATGTTTTGGGATAAACGAAAAGCCCCGAACATATTGGAGAAAGGACGATGGTGTGGTCCAGCACAGGTAGTTTGCCAGGAATCAAGAACAATCATATGGATCACTCACATGAATCGGTTGTTAAGATGTGCCCATGAAAATCTCAGACCAGTTTCCATGCGTGAATTTCAAAGACACTCCACTTTTACAACTTCAAATACCCAAGAAGAATTGAAACAAATGGCACAACGTTTACAGACACAGTTGAAAGAAAAGAGTGGCATGTTTCAATACTCCGATTTATCTGAGGTGAATCCTCCAACAGAAGAAGAGGCAAACGATGGCAATAGCGAACTTTCGACCTCTCGACAACCAGAGGAAGAACCAATCAGACGCCAACGAGGTGAGATCGAAATTCCTGACGAAACCATGCACGACCCTGCGGTCGAAACGCCTGTTCCAGACTCCCCGTTTTCTTCCAATAGTGAAGAAAGCCCTGAATCAATGGTTCCAAGCCCGAGCCTGGCACAATCTGCTCCTGACACTGCATCATTGGACACAGATCAGTCGGAAAATGAAACTCCGAGTAACATGGAACCTGTGTATAATGCTGTTATCATCGAGAAGAATACCGAGACGACAGACTGTGTTCATGACGATGGCGCTCTTTGGTCAATGCCCGACCCTTGCGAAGCAGCGTGTGTGTCTTTTGAGTTTGAAATGCCAAAACAACAATTCCATAAGTTCCTCAAATCTCCCAAAGAGCACCTGCCAGAGGTCAATGCCGCAGCCCGCAAGTTTGGGAAAGAACTTGTTTACAGTGACTTGACACCCCAAGAGAGAGAGAGGTTCAAGCAAGCCAAGTTGAAGGAATTGAATTGTTGGTTGGATACTCAAACGGTAAGAACCATAGTTCGGGATAAAATTCACCCCTCCAGAGTTTTAGCCTCTAGATGGATACTGACTTGGAAGGAAGATGAAAATAGCGAAGATGGAAAGAAACCAAAAGCACGACTTGTGGTAAAAGGTTTTCAGGACCCCGACATTGGGGAATTAGCATCCGATAGTCCCACTCTCACCCGAGATGGCAGGATGTTATTACTCCAGACAGCTGCCAGCCACAAATGGTGTATTGAAAGCTTTGACATCACTACTGCCTTTCTACGAGGGAAATCCGATGATCGTCAACTAGCAATGGAACCCCCAAAGGAGTTGAGAGAACTGCTTGGAATGGAAAAACATCAGATCTGCCTACTAGAAGGAAATGCTTATGGACGGGTAGATGCCCCTTTGTTATTCTATCGCGAATTTCGGAAATGCTTAGAAGAAGTAGGTTTCACCGCACATCCCTTGGACAATTGTTTGTACTTGTTAAGAGACCCCAAAGATCCAAAGATCCTCAATGGGATAGTGGGTACTCATGTGGATGACGGTTTGGGGGCAGGTAACCACAAATTTAGCTATGCCCTACAACAACTTCAGAAAAAGCTTCCTTTTGGCTCACATGAAAAACGCAAATTCCGTTTCACAGGACTTGAAATAGAACAGTTGCCGGATTTTTCTATCAAAGTTAGCCAAGAAAAATATGTCCAAAGAATAACTCCCATAGACATCCCTAAACTCCGTAGAGCAGAAGTTGATAGCCCTATCACTCCACAGGAGTTAAATAAACTAAGGGGGATTTGCGGGAGCCTACAATACGCCGCAGTGCATTCCCGGCCCGATGTGGCCGCAAAAGTTGCGCACCTGCAGAAGGGTATTACCAAGGCGACCGTGCAAACTCTGCTAGATGCAAATCGAGTACTCAAAGAAACCCAAGAGTTTGCCAACACCTCTGGGATCGTACGTCCGATCCCCATGACGGAGCTCTGTTTCGCAAGCTTTGGTGATGCAAGCTTCGCTTCGGCCAAACAGATGTCAGCCCAGCAAGGGATTTTTATCATGGCATGCACACGGAAACTAGCAAACAATGAGACGACAGACTTCTCTCCAGTTGCATGGCATACCAAACAGATTGGTAGGGTGGTTCGTTCTACTTTGAGTGCCGAAGCATACGCTATGTCCAGTTCACTAGATAAGTTAACGTGGATTAGATGCATGTGGGGTTACATAAAGGATCCCTCTTTTGCTTGGCATAAACCTGAAAAGTCTCTTTGTGTAGAACCACCAGGGTTAATGATCACTGATTGTAAATCTTATATGACTTAGTCACGAAGACTGCAGTGCCAAATTGCCAGGAGTGGCGTACCACCATAGAAGTCATGTTGCTGAAGGAACAATCAGCTAACCATACCCAATGCCGCTGGATCAGCACTGCTATCATGTTGGCAGACTGCCTAACGAAGTCCATGGACTCAACTTTCTTACGCACCGTTTTGCAGTTGGGAAGATTCAGAATCTACGATGAAGAAATGACCCTCAAACAGAACTCGAATCGAAAATATGGTGTCACACGGGTGAAACAATCGAACATAGAAAAGAGACCAGTGTGAGTTTCGTAACTTGCTGCTGCCGCATACACCTTCGATTGTTTCCTGTCAGGGGAAAGCACATTCATTATGTGCCTTTTGACTCGTGGCTCAAGGCCAATTTCAGCGAGATAGGGGAAAAATCTCGAGTGCCGCCATAGGATTGGTTGGAAGGTGAAGAGTGGACTCTTTTGGGATTTGGTTGGATAGATATACATTTTTGGTGTTGTGGACAACACTGTTGGAACGACTTTACTTTGGTTGAACATCAACTACTTTCTGGTGATCAAGGAGGACCTTGAACCATTCAGGTGGGAACCGTTATCAGTGGCGTTGCGATCTACGATCCAACGACA
>CAMXCT020006610.1:277933-383387 GCA_947184155.2 Cladocopium goreaui | reverse complement strand
GATAGATAGATCGATAGATCGATAGATCGATAGATCGATAGATGGATAGATGGATAGATCGGTAGATAGGTAGATAGGTAGATAGGTATATAGGTAGATAGGTAGATAGGTAGATAGGTAGATAGGTACGTAGATAGGTAGATAGGTAGATAGGAAGACAGATAGATAGATAGGTAGATAGGTAGGTAGATAGGTAGGTAGATAGGTAGATAGATAGGTAGATAGATAGATAGATAGGTAGATAGGAGAAGGTAGCTAGATAGGTAGATTTTTAAGGTAGTAGGTAGATCAGGAGATAGGTTAGATAGGAGATAGGTAGTAAGGGGGGGTAGAGAGATAGTAGGTAGGTAGTAGGTAGATAGGTAGATAGGTAGATAGGCCTAGATAGGATAGGTAGAAGGTAGATAGGTATAAGGTAGATAGGTAGATAGGTAGATCGGTTAGTAGGTTAGATAGTAGATAGGTTAGATAGGTAGGTAGGGAAATTTTTTAAGGTAGATAGGTAGATAGGTTAGATACGTAGATAGGGAGATAGGTAGATAGTGATAGGTAGATAGGTAGAGGGTAGATCGTTTAGATAGGTAGATAGGTAGATAGGGAGGTAGGTAGATTAGGAGGATCGGAGATAGATAGGTAGATAGGTGGTAGATAGGTAGATAGGTAGGTAGGTAGGTTAGATACGTAGATAGGTAGATAGGTAAGATAGGTAAGATAGGTAGATAGATAGGGTAGGTAGGTAGATAGGTAGATAGGTAGATAGGTAGATAGGTAGATAGGTAGATAGGTAGATAGGTAGATAGGTAGATAGCTAGATAGGTAGGTAGATGGGTAGATAGGTAGATAGGTAGATACATAGGTAGATAGGTAGATAGGTAGATAGGTAGATAGGTAGATAGGTAGATAGGTAGATAGGTAGATAGGTAGATAGGTAGATAGGTAGATAGGTAGATAGGTAGTTAGATAGTAGATAGGTAGATAGGTAGATAGGTAGATAGGTAGATAGGTAGATAGGTAGATAGGTAGGTAGGTAGGTAGGTAGATAGGTAGATAGGTAGATAGGTAGATAGGTAGATAGGTAGATAGGTAGATAGGTAGATAGGTAGATAGGTAGGTAGATAGATAGGTAGATAGGTAGATAGGTAGATAGATAGATAGATAGATGTTTGCTCATAGTCTATATTTTGCAGCTGATACTTTGCCGGGTCCCGAACCTTGGCACGGCTGATCCCTCCGCCAGGTTTTTGGATCCCTCTCAAGCGTTGAAAATCAACCTGCTGCTGTCGCCCATTCAGATGGCCCTGCAACTTGGGAGCCCTGGGAGCCCTGGGAGCCCTGTGCCTTTCGCTTGGACCAGCTTCCTGCTGAATTGCACCAATGACGCTGGCAAGGAATGGATAGAGTAGTTATATAAACATGTTAGTTAACCATGTTAACCACATTTAACCACCATAGGGAAGCCATATAGATCTCGGATTTTTGCTTTATGATGTTTTTGGGGGTTTGGATACCCATAGACAGAGCCAAAGTTCCAGCAACTCGGCAAGGGTTCAAAAATCAACGAACCACGAAGGAAGGTCACATCCTGATTTTCATTGCTATCTCCAGCTGCTATTTGGACGCCAGTTTGCGTGAAAAGGTCATGGCAACCGTGAAGATGCCTGTCGCACCGGGGCTGCGGGCTGGCCAGTTGGATCTCTTTTCTTTTCTGCCCAGCGGACGGGAGCACAGTGTCACACGGAGGTAATTATAGACGTTGTAACACGGCTATCACAACCACACAACCACAAAACCACAACAACCACATACACATTTAATCACATTTACATATTCATGTGTTTTCCGAAATCCAACCCAACGCGCATCGCTCCCTTGCGGCTAATAAGGATGGAGGCGAAGACCAGGGAGGCCGAAGCCAACTTGGCCGCGGCGCGGAAGCTGCTGAAAGTCACCTGCGACGCCTCGCTGCAGCTGACCGAAAACTTGGAAATCACCCAGCCGGAAAGGGCCTTCCTGGAGATCTTGGGAGCTGAGGCTTTGGAGGTGCAGAAAGTGCTGGTTTTCGTTGGGATTTTTCCATAGGGATTCTTTTGTCCAAGATCTTTTTTAGGATCAAGAAGTCCAAAAAAACGGATAAAAACGGGATATCACGAGATGATTGCTGATGGGATATATATATATATTTGGAATTATGGATCGTATCGTCAAGGGCTTCCAGCGAGAGCCATCCATTCCACAGCAGTTGAACACGAACGCTATTAGGGGATTTGCGAAACGATGACGACTCGTGTGAAATGGTGACAACTCCTATGAAACATGGACAACTTCCGTGAAACGTGGACAATTTCTTGGAAACGGGGACGACTTCTATATGTTCTGTGAATTCGATGACAAGTTCTGAAACATTGCTTTAATCTCTTGACTGGACTATACCCACACATATATATATATAGAACAAACTTTATATGTTCATTGTCAATGACTACCATGCCCCCAAGTTATCGGCCCATTGAGTTGAGAGTTGAGTGACTGGCGGGTTGTTAACAAAAAGGGGGGTATTAAGAACGAAGCATCATTTGAGTGGAGCTTTGAATGGGGATCTTCCCATGGCTTCCCATTCATATATGACCAGCGGGGATGATTCCTGAAGCAACATAGGCACAATCAGCACTTGTTTTGATGAAACTAGTCTTCCACCTCCCTATTTTGCAGGTTTATGTTACTGGGATGGTACAGGTACATGTATGCGTGTATACATGCAAGGGGGAATCAAAGAGGCCATTTGATATTGATTATGATGCGAGGTAGAGGGACTTGTAACAGACAATGTGTATATCCATGTGTAATGTTGTTTCTCCAGAATTCGCTGGTGTAATCATCGAACAATTAAAACATATCACCAGCAACAAGGATGCAACTGAATATAAATTGCTTTTGCCCAGAGTGGATTTTGGTGAAGGTGTGGCACAATGTGTGGCACAATTCGGGCGTAACAAAAACATCTTCCGAAGTCTGGGTGGGCCATCTTGCTGACAGTTCAGCTTAGCAGATCTGCATCGATCAATTTGAGATGTCTGGATGATTTTTGAGGATAACATTTGAACATTTCTCTGACAAAAGTCCCACTGATAAGCTTGGAGAGGTTGAGGGCCAAGATCCAGTTGACAGATGTTGAAACTCGACCTGGAGGTAACATGAAGTAAGCCCCCTGATCTTTGGGGTGTTGTTGTGGTTGGAGGCTGATCATTTTTGGGTCACCTGGGTCACCCGGGATTGGGAAAAGTTTGGAGGAGATTCTCTCCCTTGTCCTCCATTTTCCATGGTAAAATCCATGGTAAAACCACATTTTGCTCCAGAGAATGTTCCATTTCTTCCAGCCAAATGGTGCCCGTTAGCATCCAGCGGTTTGGTTTGGAAAGTTTCGAAGGCCCAAACGCCTGCGGTGAAATCGCAGGTTGAGGGCCGGTCCTTTTTGGACTTCATCAGTCCTGCAGATCGCCAGCGTTTCGTGGATGTGGTACAGACTTCATCGATCCACGAGTCACCGGCGGGGTCCTTGTCGGTGCATCTCGTCGACAGCTCTTGTGAGGTGAGATTATATCATGCCCGCTGGCAGCAGGGAGGATTCACCACGATCAAGCCATGGCATGGTTGGTTTTTTGAGTAAATTGAGAAGAGTTGGGAGCTAAACAGAGACTTGGTGTTCTTTCGTTCGCTACACATGAAGGAAATTATGCATAGAACATGAATATACGATCCTGCTTTAGACAAGATGATGGGATACTGATGGATACTGTATCCAAGATTTGTTTGGTCAGTTTGGTTATGGAAGAGGATCTATAGTCGAAAAACATTGCTTGTTGGTGGTCTTATAGGGTTGGGACTGTGATCCCCAATGACGTTTTTTCGGGATCCATGGTGGGGAACATAGCATGTCACAAGGGGATTCTAAAAGGGTATTCTTAAGATAAACAAATCACAGAGTGGAAATAAAAATCCATTAAAATCCTAGGTCCTAGGTTTGAGGTTGAACATGGATCCAGCCGAGTTTTCTGGCGGCTGCAACCTTGAAACATCCCCAACGACCTAATTAGTAGTGGTCCCGAACTACGGACTATGTTATACATATATAATGTGTGTGTGCTATGTGCATGTATGATCATGTATGTACATACATTCATATATACATGCATATATGCAACACATAATTTATCATTGGTATAGTCTAGTTGATAATTTATATCATCATATATTTGAATATCATATTCATATATCTATAGATGTTGATATATCAATGTTGATAATATAGATAATATATCTATTCAATGTTGATAATATATATATATAATTATATCATTGCAAGTTGTGCCAAGGTCAAAATTCACAGCGAAAAAGCGTCCAGTCTGGACTCGGACCCCGATTCTTGTCGTGAATCCTCGGATGACTTAAGCCATGG
This sequence comes from Cladocopium goreaui, assembly GCA_947184155.2. Lineage (NCBI taxonomy): Eukaryota > Dinophyceae > Suessiales > Symbiodiniaceae > Cladocopium > Cladocopium goreaui. The sequence goes on along the minus strand of CAMXCT020006610.1, from coordinate 378,934 downwards.
CTTCAGCCATGTGAAGCCTGCGGTTTCTCAACATTAACCTGGAAGAAACATTCAAAACGATGTGGAAAATCCATGGTTTTTCATGGTTTTAGGAAAATGATCCACAACTGGTGGGTTTTCCACATCTATGTCAGTTTGCAGAAGAGTTTATCAATGGAATGGTTCAGGGGAAAAGCTTGAAAAAGAAACAAGCATGGTAAACCTACCATCAAATGGAAACCGGACATGGCGAACCCCAAAACCTGCACCTGACTTCACCTTCCATCGAAACCCACAACGATGATTTTATTGTTGGACCCCGTGTTTTAAAGGTTAGTAAAAACAAATATTAACATTATATAAGAATATATAGATCAATATGTAATAGTAGATTTCCACATATCCCCACAGAGCTCCATTATGAAGATTTATGAAGACCAATCGTCTCACTTAGGACCAGGTTAGCACAGCCGGGTTTACAATCTACGTCTAAACGGCGCAGAACCCCAGTTACTAACCACTAAGTGGAAAGATCCAAGTACGGCGGCGTGGTGGTGGATGGCCGGGGTTATACCAACAAAACACTCACCATCCCACATTTCAACCCCCATCGGAACCCCATGAATTATACCAAGTGCATCTAAATGAACACATTTTTCCGCGAACTTGGCACTCAAACGAGTTCGGGTGACTTTAGTGCTAGTCTGTCAAACATAGCTGGCTGGAAAATGTGTTCAATCTCTGTCCCACGAAAACCTCCATTTAGTTCGGGGAATTCCCATTGAAAACCCATGACACCATCATTTTTTGTAGAGGTGAATCATCTAAAAACCTGCCATATATCGCCCTATTGTGTCAGAGCTCAGGACGGAAGTGTGCCGGTTCAGCATTTGCTGGGAGCGACTCAGATCACGACCCAGACCAAGGAAATGGCTCGGGCCGATGACATGAGGTGGGGCCGGGCAATTTTAGGAAACCTCCATATAGTTGAGTTCCACTCTATGTGTAGTGTGTGTATGTGTGGGTGTGTATATATATATATATACAGATAGATGTACGTAGTTTCTTTCATCATGTTATATGTGACACCTGCAGATAGTTGCAGCTCTAAATTTCTCAAGGATTTTTCTGTTTTTTTTGGCACCCCGCAAAAAGATAGAAAAATTATGTGTTCCGGAAAATATCAGGAACACATCATCTATATTATCTAAATTATATATACTTTATGCATGATGTATATTATATACACTATTATCTACATTATCTATATTATATATATACCATCCCGGGAAACACTATTTCGGCATCATTGTGGGGAAGTGCCGGAAGTGTGCGGATCGGATGGGAGGTTTCTCTTGGGCAAATGCCCCGGGTCGCAGAGCAAGTCGCGGGTATCTGAGAGCACCTGGGTTTTGAGAAGCCTTGGGGAAAAAGCAATGGATCTGGGTAAAGTATTATAACGACCTCACTGCGACCTCACTGGAATAATTGTTGGTAAGGGGTAATTATCCCCAAATGGCCTTATGTCAGGCTTTGCTTGCGGAAGGGGGCTGGCCAAAGAGAAGATCAGTGGCCTTATGTCAGGTGAAATATGATAATTTACCTAGATGAGATGGCTCAAGTGACCATCTGGCTCAAGTGCTGATAGAACTTCAGAATTCTGTGGTTATTGAGGACAAGGTATGCAGGCGAAGTGAGTTGGTGGTTTCAACTTTGCGGATTTTCCAGCTAGGGATGACATGTATTACATAGTAATTATATATCATTAGCCATTATTTCCCAGTTCGATTGCGTTTTTTAAACGCTAATATTCCTCGAAAGTTTGGCCGAAGCTGTACAAAGATCGGGAAATTGATCGCGAAGTCACGCCTTGAGTTGTTTGAACTATCCATCTCTTGCCATGACCGGGGGGTAAATTTAGCCGGTCATGAAATAATAACTCGTTCTTTCCGGTGCTACGTTTTTCATCCTGGAATGCAAGGGGGTGCCCAGACGGCACAGGTTTCGGCATGTTCTTTACGACCTTAAAGTAGCTGGAGTCCAAAACCCCAATATTAATCAACGAATCAACATGTTCTCAGGGCAAGTGCCAGTTTTCGGGCTTAACCACACCCCATGTTTGATAGGATTTCCAACTCACCGTGAAAGGAGGTATATTTGCCCAGGTGCCATCGACGACTCGGTGTCGATCAGCCAGATTAAGCTGGCAGGGCTGGAAGACATCAAGCTCACCATTGATGCCATGAGCAGCCAGGTTGCAGCATGTTGCGATTGTTGGATCTAACAACAAACACCACACCAAGATGCCGAAGATGGGTAGCAGCCTGCGATGAACTGAGTGATCCATGACTTTTCGGCATCGAAATGATCACTATCAAGGAGACGAACTATGACCAACAGGATTTTGGAAATGCCCACTCTGTTTCCATGGCTGGTTGATTCACATTGGCCATTGATCCAAGCAAGAATTACCATCTGGTTATTTAACATAGCCATGGAAAATCCCTTAAATAAATGGAGGTTTTAGTGGGAAAATAATCCCTAAATGGGTCATTTTCCATGGCTATGTTAAATAACCAGAGGGTACCCCAATTTGCCCAAGATTCGCTCTGCAAACTGCCCAAGGCTCCGAGATGGTCCAACAAAACAACAGTGACTAGAACCTTTTTTTTCCACGGAAGTTCATTGGCAAAACATGATTAACAAAAAAAAGCTATGGATTTTCTCCAAGCCCGGTCCAAGCAACTTAAGTAGTTTCAAGAATCCTGGTATTGATTGATAATTGCAGGGGGCTATGCTACCCTATTAACTGGGGACCCAAATTCAGATAGCATTATTTCGTGGATTGTCCAGTTTCAACCAGCTGAGACCAAAAAAAAATAAGTGGGGCTAAACCGATACCATCGCCCAACTAGCATAGACCCTAATAGGGAGGTTGAAGACTAAGAGCGGCCGATTTTCCAAGTCAACCGGTCAAACGGCTAGTTGGGGGTTGTTAATCTAAGCCATATACATCATATACGGATTACACCCCTACAAGTGGTCCATTATATATTCCAAATACATCCAAATATTGTATAGGGTGCCCTACTATTGATGAGATGACCAAACTGACCAAAAACCATATATATGTATAATATATATATATATACATATGTTTACACATATATATATATATATATATCATGCACAGTTGGCTGATGATGCTGTGCAGTTTCATGTCCAAGCAGTATCTGCAGTATCCGCAAAGGTGAAAACGGAATTGATCACGGCACATGAATATTGGGATTCTCAAACTAACATAACTATGTAAATCAACGAGAAATTGTCCATTTTGAATAGCTATGTTAGTTTCCCATGTCGGGTATGTTGGGCGGTTCGGAAACCTGTAGGTCTTGACGAGGGCTTTCTGATCCACGCGGCGGAGTTCAACTTCGACACACGCGCAGCTGCCTGCTATTTGCCCAACCTCATGGAATGGGTTCAGCCGGAGGAGAGACGTTCCGTGAAGGGGCGATCTGGGAGACCTGGGTGTATCGCCACCGCACCACGAAAATCATGGTGGAAAAATGTGCTTATGATGAAATAAATAGGTGAAATAAATAGGAATCATCCTCAAGAATGGCTTCTAATGTGGAAATTAAAACTGATTTTGTCCTGATGGCTTGAAGATGGGTTGAAGTTCTTGGTCCAAGCACAAGCAAGTTGGAGAATTTTAAGAAAATTAGAAGTATACAAGAAATTGAATGGAAGATGTAGCCAGTAGATATATGTCATCCATCCATATCTCCTTCCATGGTCCATCGCAGGCTCGCAAGCGACTCCTCTGCTGGATTCAAGACCGGGTCAATGCCATCGCGGCAGGGAAGCATCTCGATGCTGGGCCGAGAAACCGACGCAGCGACAGAAGACTTGTAACTTCAACAATGTGGGATCACCCGAATGGCAGTTCTAAATTCCTGAAGTCCTCAGATTGATCCATATCATCCTCACATTGATTGAGTTGGTGATTTTAACCTGTCCAAAACAATGTGTTGCGATTGTTGATGAGAATCATTGCGGCAAGGACTCTTCTTTCATTGGCAATTCATGAAAGGTTGGCACCACCAGCCTGGCCAGGTGCAAAAAAAAAAACAAGGTGAGGCACCCCAGTTGTGTTGGTTTATAATTAATTTAGTATGCTTAATCAATAGAGCCATATTGCTCAATCAATAATCCATAGTTAACAAGTTTTATATAACAAACATATTTATAGTTGGTTTTTAAATTCGATATATCTGCCAAAGGTTGTTGAAGTTATATATTTGCACCAACTTAACCTTGCATGGATAAAGTTTATCGATTTATCCTGCACGCACGTCCCGAAAAAGCGGATGATGATTGGTTTGATGTTCTCAATTCTCAAATGGATTATTTATCTGGTTGGTGGTTTGGAACATGTTTTTTCCATAATATATGGGATGTCATCCTTCCCATTGACTCATATGTTTCAGAGGGGTAGGTCAACCACCAACCAGTTATTCACTTCACGACACCAACACTTTAGAGGTGGCAAGACCGTCCACTCTGGTAGATCCAACTGATCTAACTATCCGCGGGCACCAGCAGCTTGGGATTCCCAGAATTTCAGGAGATGCGATCAGGGAGCCTAAAAACTTTGGATCTAAAAGCCATGGTTTCCCGCAGGTTTTCTCGTAGATTTTGCTACAAAGTCACCTTGAAATAATCCCTTGATCAATGGGAACCACATGTTCAATGATCTTCAATGGGATTAGTCATTTTGAAACATCAACGCAAAATGGCCAAACTATTGGGAAGCAATGTCCTAAAATCATCAATTTATTTCACTTAGACTTCAACCCATCGTGTTTTGTTGCTTGAACAGTGTCCCCCAGTTCTAAGTCGGTTTATTGACCCGTCTTACTACAGATATACCTACAGTACCATAAACTATTGTTAAGCTACTCAGAAACCAGTTTAAGTATCATACATGTGACCAACAAAAATCCCATTACAACTCTGTGCAGAAGGCCTGCCACATCCTACCATCATCCGGGCTGCGGGTGCAGCGCTTTGAGGAGTCCTCCCTGCACGACCTGCGCCTGCGGGATCCAAGCGGAAGTTTGATTGCCCGCACTGTGCCCTGGTGGCGCCGGAGGTGGAAAAATGAGGTACAACATGGTACAAACCATGGGATTTTCAAGCCCAGCCAGGGAGATATCCCCTCTGACTCTAACTATGGTTATAGAACCTAAGGGCCCCCAAGTAAGGAAAAATCTAAATGGTAGGCCGAGAAAAAGGATGAATTATCGATCATAGAAAACGCACATATACTATATACATATATAAACTCCAAGCCACCCATGTCCTTGTGAGACAGGTAGCCGCCCCAGTTACCAGCCTCTTAGGTATCCAAACTTTGGTTCCGGAACCAGGTGTCAAAATCGATGCATTCTGAGGTTGAACCCATTTTTGAAGGAATGACGGGTCAGAAACATCCAACCATCTAATGATATGCTTCTGATCCTTGAATCTAACCTTTAGGAAAACATGTCTCAAATCAGTTGAAACCATTAGTTTGTTGGGATTCAACCGTGGAAGCACCTAGTTATGCTCCCTGATTGTTACAGCCCATAGGCCTTCTTACCGCGCAGATACACATTTAACATGGTAGACAAAAGACCACATGATTCTGAGCCAATGGGGAACTACCTGTGGGACTCAAGGGCTGGTTGTTGTGCCGTGAGGAACAATTCTCCATGATTTGTGTCAAAATGATTCAGACATTAGGAGAGCGGAATCGTTATGGAACCGTTAAAAAACAGGCCGGAACCGTTAAAATCAGGGCCGGAACGGTAAAAAAACAACCCGGAACCGTTAAGATTACGGGAACCCTTAAGCTTGCCAACAGAAAATGAAGGGTACATAACCACGAAAACGAAAGATAGGTGCTTTTTCCGAAATGGCATTTAATTCATATTTGTTCAATTATAATCAATTATATATATCGCCTTGGCTTGCATTCTTTTGAAATGCAATGTTCGAGTTTGTCACTGTTTCAGTGGAGAGAGGTTTGTGTGGGGATAGACGGGGATGGAAACCATGGTTTAATCAAGGTCGGCAAGCGTCCGCGCGCCAAGAATGGAAGAGAACACGCTAAAGAGGGCTGAGTTGATAGTGGTGGCCACAAACCTTACTGAGATTTCGGCAGAAAAATGAATATGAGGAACCATCTGAATTCGCCTGGTTTCTGCAAAGCTTTGTTCTAAAAAGATCTTGAAAGTGTGTGTTTCTGTATCTGCTACTTGTTTTGGTTCCTCGCCGAAAGCTTGGTTCCGAAAAAAAAATGAAACCAGGTAACCAGGTGGGTTAGGTACGATTTTGCCAAGAAGATGGATAAACTATGACATACTATGACAAACCAGGTTTTTGAAGGTACAAACCGGTCAATTCGTGATTGAACCAGTAGAAATTCATCGTACCGAGGCATGAAGTTGGGCTGGAGGATTCACAGATTTGGGCTGAAAACTCCTCATCCCAAGCGAAATTTGGCTGTGTGATGTCGGATTTTTTCGCTGAAAATGGAAGATTTGCATGGCAAGAAGCCGCCATGTAAGAAAGGGTCAAGGCGCCATGGTTTCCCGGTCCCGATGACCGGTCTCCCAGCGCAGTTTGTTTGAGCGTCAGGTCACAGCCTCAGAGTTGATTGTGGCTCCACCGGAAGATGCTTTTGACCGCGACTCATCTGGTGGTTTCTGTTTCGTCATGGGAGAACCCCAGTCGCCACCATTATGGCTGTTAACCTATACCAAGTCACTAAGACATCCAAGGCGACTGGATGATTTGGGCTATCCTCATGGATTGGAAACTTATATCTGGGATATATCCTCTGGTAGTTGAGACTCGGTGGTGCCACCTGGGTGATGCTTGTTGGTTTGCAACAGCCATTAACTATATACGTATATACATATATATATATATATCATGAATCCTCATGATATATCTACCGGGAATCTATCGTAAACCATGGTTGACCTAGTTATCAACCAATCTACATAAACTGCGCCACCTTACAACATCTTGCAACATAGCTTTGGAAAATTGCACGTTTATGGGGAATTTACCTATCAAAGATTGCCGTTTTCCATGGCTATGTTAAATTGCCGGAGGGTACATGGAGGCCATTGGAGGCCCTAAGTGTCTCAGATTTGTTCTTTCACCTTTGTTGTTTCATTTTTATCTCTGTGCAATACCGAGAGAGATGCGCCGGGTTGGCATGCAGGGCGCAGGACGTGAAAGTGAAAGTGCTTGGGGATGCTGATCCCAAGTCGGGCAATAATATTGGCCTTGGATGATACCATTGTGTAATAATAGTTGCAAATAGTTGCTATTATCACACTTGTCACTCTCCAAAGAAAATCTCCGGGGTTAGTACTCTTGGGTTGGCAGAAAATAATCCGAATATAGCCCCATTATAGGCCATACCTGCTTAATGCCCTGCTTAATATTGAGTGTACCACCCTGTGAATTTACAAAGTGAACCAACTATGCCCTATGCCCTCAATTTAAGATGGCAAAGGATCGCTATATCAACATCCAAGAGAAAACTCATCTTTCAGATTGATATCAATATTATTGATGTGACCAATTTTAACTTCTCTTGGGGTGTGTGAATTTGTGGTGTACCGAACGAACTCCAAGAAGGACTCCCAGCTATGTTGTGATCAACTCTTTCAACTGTATGTCCACCACATATCCTAGCCGTCCTAGCTGATTAGTTATAAAGCAGCTTGCATATCTAAGGGATTCTAGGGCTGGGCCTTTTTTGGAGATGCTTCTGGATTTTCCATTCATGTGGAGAATCGGTTTTAGCAATTTTCTGGCAAATGTTGGGCTTCCATCTGAAATTCAGTATTTTAGAAAGAAAACATGCAATATGGGCAGCCAACTGCCATAAACCTACCATTTGGGGATGGTTTGAATTCGACCCAGAAAACTGGTGATTTTGGTGCTGCTTTCTGGCATTGGGTAAATCCCACATTACATGTTGCCGGATCTGTGCCATGCATGGGTTCCACGCCCCTGACAGCCCCAGGTCAAGGTAGTGATAGTGGCTCTCAGCTTGAGGAGGTCTTTCTACTATCCCTCCAGCTTAGGGACTGGTACAGTGCTTCTTAGTTTTTGCCGGACCCTCTGGTCGTCAGATGCAACAGACATTTTCATGGCAACTGGATCTATGTTTAGGAAAATCTAGCATTTTTAGTGAAAAGAGTGAATAGGTAACATGAACAGAAACTAATTTAAAGTCCGAGGTTTTTGTGGGTTTCAATGGGAAATTCATTTTTTAGATCTGGATGGACATGAGATTTGATTACCGGAGGGTCTCACCTGCCTGCAAAATCCTGCATCTTCGATCATCTTCAGTAGATGCCAGGTGCCACCGGTGGGTGTTTCTTTGCATCGGGGGTTGGTCCCTCGGAGCGGGTAGTCTCAACCAACTGAACTCCCGGGAGACCGCTAGAAGGCGGACGTGCACTGGGTCAAGGTGGCTGTAGAGCCGGGTTCAGAATATCCAGTTCCTGCTTCGTGGCTTCAATGGATGAGTATGGTTTCAGTTGCTTGCAAAAGCTCCTGTTATTGTTTTGCGAAACTAAGCCATGCCAATTTGGCAAACCCCCAGTTTGACCCCTGAAAGAGTGCTCCCCTCGATGGTGAGCAAGATCTGGAGATGGCTGAAGCACCAGCCACATGTTGTCGGTGATGTCTTGCCGTTTCTTGCCGCTCATTGCCTCATGACCCTTGTTTGAAATCCCAGACACGAGATTTCATGCCATTACAATTACACATGTGGTTTGATATCTGATCCTTTGAATCCACGAGCCAGGAGATTGGTTGTTGACAGTCACACCACGTTCCGAAAAACCATGTGGCGGTCGGTTGCAGGGCAATACGGTAAAAAAGTTCAACCAGAATCCTGACGGGTCGGACAGGGTTAATCTTTTGGGTATGGCTCACAGGTGACCAGCATCTTGGGATGGTTAAATCATGGTAAATCAGGATGCATAGAGGTAAGCCATTTTGAGGTCGCCATGGCCAATGTTCCATCCCCAAGATGGCTTGTTCCTTGGGTTTCAGGATTGAACTATGAAGAATATGGAAATAAACACCAGATTTAGTTGGTAAAACAATTCACTATTGGTTGACTTTCGATGGTTTGATATATTATATGTTAATCTACGATCACCCTCCATGCTCCAGAAGCTGTTGGAATCCTTGGAATATTTTTTCAGCAGCCGACTGTGCGAAAGAACACTTGGATCCCAAAGGGCCAAAACACCCGACTGACCATGACTGATTGGTGGTTTCAAATGCGGGCGAGTTTCTGAAAATATGGTACACTCAAATCCTTTGGTTTATCAGTATGTTCCCTATTTTTTGCAGCAATTGTTGGGGCATCCCCCATTTTCGGACACACCCATATGTTGATTGCCCTGCTACCTGTGGCAAAAACCTTTCCAATTGACGTGTTGTGCTTTTTCAGAGGTTGGAACCACCAGATGACAGCACTAGGCTGAGTACAATATACGTATATATATATATATATACATATTTACACACACACACTTATTTATATATATATATATTAAATATATATACATATGTGTATATATGTATATTATAGAGGAGCCATGGTGAAACATGGTGAAATAGCTGCCAGTTCTCAGGGAACTGGTCTCAATGGCATGTTATTTTCCAATGGGATCATGAGAGGGCAGCTAGAGTTGTTCCATAGTAACCCCCATCAAAAAATGCGGAAAACTCAATCCCTCCCAAAAAGACACACATTTTTTAGTAACATACATTCACGCATATATATATATATATAGTATTTGGTAAAGGTAAGCTTTTCAACATTGTTTTGGGGTTCCATTGCAAAAAAAAAAATTGTCGAAGCAGATGCTCTAATTTTTTGCGAGGCTGGTGCAAAAGATCTCCAAGTGGGCCACGGTGGATGTTTTCACTGCCGCGACGATCTGTGGCTGAGTGAAAGGTATACCCTCTGGTGGTTTAATCGTGGTTTAATGGTGGTAAAAAATGGTGGTTTAACCAACAAAATGGTGGTTTTAATGGGATTTACCCTCTGGTAAACTAACAGTTTGCGAACTGGAAAATGGCCCAGTTATAGTTGATTTAGCCCTAAAAATTGGGTGGTTTTCCGTAGTTATGTTAGTTTACCAGAAGGTACCCCCCTTGGTGAGCCAAGAAAAAGGGTGCTATGAATATTGCATGGTACGGAGCTACCTGGGTGTGACTTACAACCAACAATATGTTGATACCACTAGCTATTTTCCAGAACTTGGATGTGTTTTGCATTCAGAATGAACATGTTTTTGCATATGTGTCGTTCTTTGGGTTTAGCTTTTGACCCAAACACACTGATGTGCCTATGGGAGCCATGTTATTTCGGGAATTGCCACTGAGGTGTTTTCTTTTGCCAGCCGCATCTCTACCTCGAGGCCAGAAAGAAAAAGGTCGACCATGCCGGAAAATCTCAGAAGATGTTGCTATGGAATATGGGAAAGGTGGATACAATCATATAATCCGAGCACAATATCGATATCAGTGGGAAGTGAGTAGGATTTTGTCGGGATAGCAGCGATACAACATATATGATATCAGGGTGTGTCTGAGAATGGGGTATACCACCCCAATGATGGCCCCAATGTATGGCCACTCCAATTGAGGAAGGGCTGGATGATTGGGAAAAGCCTTTTGAGCCATTTGTGCCTTTTCTGGGACCATGAGCCATGTCATTCTGAAACTATAAAAGCATATAATCATCTACCAAAAAGACATGCTCCGAGTCATGTTAGCAGAGTATTGTCCAAGCAGGCTTGGGAATATTGAGACACCAGCGCATGTGGAGTCGCGGAAGCCTGATGGGTTCAACCAGAAGGGGAATCACCGGCAGATCAACTTGCACGATGGCTTCTACTACTTCCTCAGCTACTGCGCCCTTGGGACATCTTGGGACCTGGTGGACGTGGTTCTTTTTTTAGGGCGGTGCTTCAGTCTTTTCATGTTTTTTCGGGGTTGGGCAGCGGCCCCTGTGGGAATTCAACATAGCCCTGGAAGGTAGCCACCGAAAAGGACCATTGGCAGTTTATACTATGTTCGGTCAAGTAGAATCAGACATCTCTAATAATAAGGACCATTAAATTGCTGGGTACATCACCAAAACAAAATGCCATGAAATCATATTTTTTGATATTTTTAGTATATTTTAGCGGTTTGACTCACCATGTTTGGCAGTGTTCCTCTTAAGCAAAATCACCCTTTTCTCTCCTTTTCTGAACGTTGCTTCCGCGGGTTGCCGCTCGTTAGGTCCTCAGTGTGGCAGGTGCTTTGCTGATGGATTCAAATGAGGTTCAACGCGATGGCGCTGGTGTATTCAAACTGGTCATTTTTGATCCAAGAATCATTCAGAAATGGTGATTTTCCACGGGTTTTTGTTCGGGGCTTTACCCGGTAAAGTGTCCTCAAGCGTGGCTGGGAAATCAAAAAAATGGAGGTATCTTAGTGGGAAAATCATCGAGAAATGGTTGAAGATCACCATTGATGGGTAGTGAGCAGTATATTGATTCAAACTGATTTGCCAAAGCGGATGGTGTTAGTGGTGGTTTAATCACCATTCAATTGGTGTTTATATGTGTTTATGGCCAATGATGTTGATTCAAAGATGGCTTGCGGTCAAGTAAGGGCTTGATAAAGTTTAATCAGTTAAATCACATTGAAATGGGTACGTTTCCAACATAAGTTCTGGTGGAAACCGTTGTGAGAAGTTATTAATTCAGTACTATTGACTATAGACTATAGTTTTTTTCGTGGCATTTTGATGGGCTACAGCTACTTTAATAATCAGCTAAAGCGACATGTTTTTGCGGTTCGTTTCAAAGCCTGAGGTTGGCCATGTTTATGTTTGTGATGGGAGACGCCCAACAATTGCTGGCTCATGCATACAGTAGGAAAAATATGTTCTAAAACCATGGAATGGAATGAGTTCCGAACTTTGAAACAACCCCACGTTTTTTTTTGGAATAAAATCATGCCATTTTGAACAGACATGTATCACTTGTTTGTGGTGAGATTATCTTATGACATGACATAGTACGTGGAAACCATTTGGCTTCATCATAACTTATCCAATTTAAACATGTCTTATGTTGTCTTGACGAGAAATTGCGGGCCATCGTGAAAAGAAATCGCAGAAAAAATAATTAGCGAATTGAATACTATTTTGATTACGAAGGAACACAAGCGTTGATCAGGATTCTTCTCCACGAAGAAGGATGTGTGACAATTTATGGAGCATGAATGTTGGTTGATCATGGTCTATCATGATCTATCCAACACAGTTTAGAGAGGGAGGTTCCAGCAAAGACCCCTACCAAATGAGACATCGTTTGGGAGAAAGTCTATGGCAGCCATGGCCATATCATTTCGTCTCCAAGAACAGCGGATGTTTGACCAAGTGAACCGGTGAACCGTGGGCTGTCTCAAGATTTGGGACCCCAAAAAAGTTACTCATGGCTTTATGTCTTTTTATGGCCACTGTTGAAACCCAACTGGTGGATTTCCCGTAGGAACCTCTACCGCATTAGCCAAAGTTGGGTTTATCCCCTGACAAATCGAAACCTTGGTTGTATATCGGATCTATTGGTGATGTATTTCTTTAGTTTTTCTGGTTGGTGATTTGGAACATGTTTATTTTACCATATGTTGGGAATAGTAACCCCAACTGACTTTCATATTTTTCAGATGGGTAGGTATACCACCAACCAGATTGTATATGTGTGTAATAGTGAAAAAACAGACCATTTCAGGCTGATTAAAGCCTCCAAAAACTCAATCTTTGATGCCCCTCCGCGCAGGCAGGACTTCTGCCGCGAGAAGCTGTGAAGCCGACAGCTGGGCTCCGACAGCTGGGGCGAGGATGCCGCGGGAAAGAGATGACTAGGTCAACTTTGGATGGGTAAAGCTGATGTTTGATGTTTAGTGATGATTAATGATGTTTAGTCTTTGTTTGTTACCGGTACACACTGTAAATAAGAATTTAACTTTGAATTTCTACTTACCAGCTCACAAGCTATTGTTTTTGCAGGGTATCTCAGAATCATTCCCAGATGGCCGGATGATAACACTTATTTTCTGTTTGGTGAATTATCATAAAAACAAACACACCTTATAATAAATGGTCCCAAACAAATCTAGGTTAAATAGATCATACTATGTTAAAGAGATCGCATTGCGATTCCATCTTCACAATCCCCCTGAACATATGTCCCAAACATATGTGATTTCATCATGAAACCCTGCTTTCTTGGTGGTTTTATATGGGGCGGATGGAATTAGTTGGCCGATGAGGGGTTTATGGGAGCTTAACCAGCAAATTTTATGATTTATCATTACTGACCTTTCAGCCCAATCCATTGCACAATGGGACCCCCCAGTTTCTGTGTGAATTTCTTCTTAACATGATATGTTTTTCTAGCTGGTAATAGTTCACCAACAAAGCAGTTCTACCCCATCTTCTTCTTGATCCCACTCAACGAGCACATCGAGCAGCCCTAGGCAATGACCATGTTGGCAGGGCTTGTGGCACTTGCTGCCCTTGTGGTGGTGCTGCTGTTACCAATCTTAAAGGTGCTCTGCAAGGGGAAGTGCCAATGATTTTAGGGGTTGATTCTCCGATTGGGGTCTGAAAATCCAGCATATAATATATATATATTCCCCACTGGCAGGGCTATGTGATGCTAAACCAGTGGGTTTGGGGCTACCCCGTGCGATCCCAAGTGATTGCCATTGAGGACAATTTTACAAACCATGTGACCGAGCAGGGTTCCAAGTTACAAGACAACTCCCAACGGGTTGTTAATGATTGTGTGCCAGAAATGTGTTCAGGTGTAACTTGGTATTGATTTATATAGATATAAAACCCTATTAAACCACAATAGACCATCCGTTCTCTGCCAAAAAAAATGGCCCATATCCAGATGAGGAAATTGTATGAAATTGTTGAGAGCCCGGGCCAGACTACAGAAGTCACAGTTACCACAACTGGTTGAATTTCGATGAACCTGAGGTGTGTCCAGAAAATAGGTCACTGTTTTGAAAATTGTTGGCAAATTCGGAACCTTCCGGGGTGGAAGTTTGGTTTGTCATGTTCATCTTGTTTTGTTTCCCTTAGTTTCGCGGGGATCCTTGGCAGACCTCGCTCATTCTGCCGGAACATGGCCCCATTCCATGGCAGCCAGGTGCAGTTTCAAACCATTGGTCTGGATGCGCAGATTTCCATTGTCAGCTTGGTGGTGTCCCTGTGGGTTTCTTGGCGCTTGCATGGTGGTTGAATGGTGTGAGTGGCGGCTATCTCAGTAAGATGCTGGTTAATGCACCCAAATCAATCAACCTCCAATGGATTTTTCGCTTACCGTATATTATCCATTTCTGGCAAACTTGGGAGCGGTTCGGTTCCTTCGTGATTTCGAACAAAAGTAGTACGAGTAACCAGTAGCCATGGTTGAAGCTCAGCTTCAAAACATCCACACCCGGCGAGCTTTTCACGCCAGGACCCAAGCGGTTCTAACAAATCCAGACACCAGTTGGTGCTGCTTCAGATTAGTTGGAGATAGTTCTAAAAAGTCTCTGGAACTACGGATCTTCAAGGTTTTTTCCTACACCGGTCCGTTTTTTGCCGTGTTCGGTGACCGTTGGTTTGATCCACGTGGGTTCCGGTCCAATAACACCAAGTAATCCCTTGAAACTCAGGCGCGGTTCCCCTTCGCTGCCATTTCTTTGGTGTGGCAGCCGAGCTGGATGTCTTTGATCTGCCCACGGATGAAGATGGCTCCTGCCACTTTTTTGGGGCTCGAAATTGGGGATGTTTCCAATCATGACTTGACTGCCGGGGTTTTTGGCAAGATTCACAACTGGTTGGTGGTTTGGAACATTTTTATTGTTCCATATATTGGGAATAATCATCCCAACTGACTAATATTTTTCAGAGGAGTTGAAACCACCAACCAAACAATGTCTTTTGTAAAATTGAGCGATGATTTCCCCTGCGCACGGATAAAAGGCTGCTGTCTCAGATCTTGAGACATGGTTTTTTTTGGAGACAGGCTACCCCATTCCATCAATTGAATCATTGGGTACCCGTCGCATTATGGAAGGTACCCTCTGGTAATTTAACAGTTTGCTATTGAAAATAGCCATTTATAGTTGAAAACTACCCATTAAAAATGGTGATTTTCAATAGTTATGTTAGTTTACCAGAGGGTATTTGTTGCAGTAACCGCCAGTTTCCCATCCCGCGCCCATATCCTGAGGCCATTTTGCTGCTGCTCATGCCATGTCTCGACGTGGTGCTGGTGGTTCTTGAGCCTTGGTCGGTCCGAAAGGAGATTGAAAAGTTCAAGTCATCACAATTTAGGCTGGATTTCACGAGTTAGTTAATAACATACTATAAGTATGGCATCTTTTTGGGTACTTGCGGGCCTCTTTTTGGACCCAGGTTAAAACCCTAAAAGCTATTAGAAACTATAAGATATTCTTCAGGGTTGCTCCAACCAATTATGGGTGGTCATTATGGCCACAAGGGGGAAAACCAGTAGACTTACCCAATTTACCCCCCGTGGTACCTATGGCGTTTAAACCAATCCTGTGATTGGTGATTTTGATTCACCAATCCTCCGCAGTTTCCTGGCTCCCCCGGTTGCCCTGGCGGTATGGCCTCGAAGATGCTACACGTTTCCACGGCTGGGGGGCGGCAGTTTGATGTGGAGCTCGAGGAGGGCGAGACCATTGCCACGTTGAAGAAGAAACTCTTTGAGCTCATCAGGGAAGCTCAGCAGTGAGACATGGTGACTTCATGGTGATTTCAAGTGGTTTAAGCATGTTTAACCATCAAGAAATGGGGTGTTAGCCATCCAAAATGGTGATTTGATCATCAAGTAGTGGGGGGCTCCTGGGATTCCAAAATTCTAAAGGCAACATTCCCATATTCAGAAAATCTTCGCATACCATGTTTTCATCGTACTCCAGACCTGGGTTTTGGTATGTTACTTTGATAGGCATTTCAGCTCAATCTGGAGGGAACAGTTGGCCCACGGCGAATCCATTGAATGCCCCTCCACAGCTTTCTATCCCCTATGTCGTTCCAAAGGAGCTGTGGACGTTGAATGAATTGAAGGCTGCTTTGATAAGGAAGTTTCCTCATTTGTCTACAGAAGAAGGACAGGGTTGTCAAAGGTAACGTTTTTAAAGGTTGGCTAAGTAAAAATTAGCAAGTTTCTTCCCCGGGACCTCACCCAAGGTGAACTTGGAAAAATAGAACCCACTGGTGTGCCCCTGGAAGTTTGGGCCGGCTTTGGGATTGGAATTTTGGTTCTGGCCGCGAAATTTCCCTATGTGGTCTCTATACCAGCCACGCATACTCGGAATTCTTCGCATTCCACAAATTCTTCGCACTCCACATGGGACATCGCACTCCACAGCTAGGGACGCGCACATACTATAAAATCCACGCACTCTGCAAGATCTTCGCACTCCATAAAATCTTTGTACTCGGTAATTTTTCGTTTTTTTCGTTTTTTTTTCTTTTCTTTTTTTTTCGTTTTTTTTTTTGGGGGGGGGGCTAAAATCGCCTGGAATCACGTTTTCTGGAATATGGGAAAGGTAGAGGTTTTTCGTGAGACGTCTGTAGTTGCACATACTATCGCATTCCAGGCAATTTTGGCCAAAAAAGAAAAAAGAAAAAAGAAAAAAAAAGCTCAGCAGGGTGAAATGTGATAATTTTCTGGTATATGATGGAAAAAACTGGTGTTGGATTCATGGGGAAGGTCGAAGGGGGCCACGCATACTGTTTTATTTTCGCATTCCAGAAAATTAGCGCACTCCAGGGGTGGCATCGTACTCTATCGGTGGAATTATTTTGCACGGAAGAAAACAGGATCGTCGATGATTTGTGTTCCCAGATCCTGTTGTGCAGAGCTCTTTGCGGGGCCACAAAGATGTCAAGAAAGATGGGGATGGCGCTGCTGATGAAAGGCCAGCCAAGCGTGCCAGAACATAAGCTTAAAGCTTATGAATTGGGTTTTGGGATCGTGAAAAGTGTAGATGACAAATTTCCATAAGAACATTATTAATCCATTTTTGGAAAGCTCAAGATTTTTAATTATGACATTTCCAGAAATTGTTGAAAGTAAGGATCTTCTTTGGGGAAGAACATGTACAGTCGACAACGTACGTGCCAGAAGAAAAGGAATACTTGGCAAACTGTATGAAATACAAATTTCACCTGAAAGGGGTCTTCGCAATTCCCTGAAATTTCCCAGCTATTTTGGCATGGAATATGTTCGGCCCTGGAATATGGGCAAGAAATTGCTAGAAAAATGCAGAGCTCCCCTAGGGGGAGGTTTGTGGTTCCCGCCAGCCATCTAGCGATAGCTTGCTTAACCAAAGTCTTTAGAATTCTTCTACTTGTAGATGTTCTCTTCTACTTGTAGATGTTCTCTGAGGTTAGCCAAGTAGCAGGGTTATTTGTTCCAGCCCAGGAATCAGAAGAGTGTCAGGCGGCGTCTTGCTCCTTGGAAAAGTTCCCGTCCTCAGGGAATGCACCCAGAAATCTGATGGGAAAACGTTAGAGAAAGTAAGCGAGATCGGGTCATGCAGGTTCAAAAATATAAGTCACTGGGAAAAAACTGGGAAGTTGGAACAAGTAGAAATTGTCGTTTGGAGGGATCGGCTTGGACAGATTGGTGACTGCGCTCAGCAAGTGGAGATGTTTGAGGGGTCCATCAAGATGCTTGGGATATGCCGTACAGTAAAACATCATAAAACATCTGAGAATGTCAACCCCAGAAGGTCATAAATAATGGTAACCTCAGATTCATAAACCCGAAGGCTGCTTAATTTAGGGCTGCCATTTTAAACATAAGTTAGTTGCCAATTGTCACTGGTTGAGCTGGTTGGGGAAAACCCACCCACTTAATCAGGATTAATCAAGCGTCGACTTCAGCACAGGTTCAGGGTTCAAACTCCTGCATGGCTTAGACGCTCTGAGCGATGACTGGGTCTTAGAGGAGCATGGCATCACAGAGAAAGAGCAGCTGACCTTGGTGATATCGCCCGGTCCTTCAGGCTGGGCAGTTTCACCACACGGAAATTTGCGGAGTTGTGTGCATGTTAATATGGTGCATCAAGACTCATGAGGGACATCGGTCTTTCGGAAGTTGTGTGTATGATTGTATGTGTGTTTAAGTTTCGGGGAATGTGAGATACAGTATTTCTCTGAACTACAACGAGGAGGCTGCGGGGTTTTGACTGAGGGTCACCTGAGTCATATGACTCGCACCGGTCATCGAACCTGGCAATGGGAAATCACAATTGATACCGGCAAAGTTCGGAGCACCGAAGCAGGTTCATTTTGGGAAGTTGGAAATGCCACGAAGCTCCTTTCAACCTGGGTCCTATGCCATTTGTAGCACAGTTTTCCGTCAATTACAATGATAGGTCAGAATCCCCATTCTTGTTTCTTACATGGATATAGGCATGACACCTTCCAGCTTCATCCGCCTCATCTTGACGTCCTATTTTTTATTGCCTTAATTTGCCACATACAGTATGTAATATTATGTACTGGTAATTAAAAAGTATAGTGTTAAAGGTTGTGTATCAAACTGAAGCTGAAACTAGGATTCTATCCCAACTGTTGGGTGTATGCTCCCCAAGTGCACCACCAGGTGAGTATCACTTCGACTCCAGTCGCCTTGGGCGTCGCGATGGGCCCGCGGGGCGGAACACCACGGCCAGCGTGAAGGCGGAGTTCCACGGTGGCACGGTAAACATCAGCCACTCAGCTGAGTTGGGCATGAAAATTCATTGACTGGTTGGTGGTTTGGAACATGGCTTTTATTTTCCATTTCATATATGGGATGTCATCCTTCCCATTGACTTTCATATTTTTCAAGATGGTTAAAACCACCAACCAGTTGAAATCTGCCTCAAGTATGCACTAGATATATCTAAATATACCAAAGATGGAAGAGTTTCAGACTTTTCGATCTTCAGCATCGTCCACCTATCTCTGGATTTGGCATACATTCTGGGATCTCCCATGTTTGTACCTGTTGTTCTCCCGAATTTTCTCCTAAAACTTCGGGTCCAATATGTTCTTCTCGCTTCTGGGACGATGAATGTTCCTTGCCGTTTCGGGGTCGTAACATCGAAAAACTTGTCTATCTTCGGTGCTGTAAACAAACTGAAAAAAACTCTGCACCACTTTGGAATCTGGAGGGTCCCCCTCAATCTAAGCGTTGGTGCTTTAACCCCAGTTTTTTCTCGTTCCCGACGTGATTTTTTGACATGGCTTACTACCAAATGGTTACCTGGTTGGTGGATTGGAACATTTTTTCTTTTTCCATATATTTGGAATAATGATCCCAACTGACAAATATTTTTTCAGAGGGGTTGAAACCACCAACCAGTTACTTAAGTGGGATGATCCTTCGAACCGGCAGTGGGATGATTTTCCCCCTCTAAGGATCGCATAAGATCGGGTGGTTTTCACGGGAAAAGTGACTGGATTTCCCGCGTCATTTCGTATGTTTACCCCGGGGTTGAAAATAAATGAACATGAGTTCATCTGGTTGGTGGTTTCAAACATGTTTTATTTTCCATTTCATATATGGGATGTCATCCTTCCCATTGACGAACTCATATTTTTCAAGATGGTTATTGCACCACCAACCATTCATGATCACCAAGAAAAGGGAGCCGTTTCTCCCAAGTCTACCCGGTTGATTTTCTGTGCAAGGGCCCCAAAGGTCCCCTCAACATCCGTGGTGACAACATGCTCAGGTGTACATGAAACAGCGACTGGGCGGCCAAATCGTTTTTTATGTATACAGTTGATGTGGAAAATTAGCACACAATGGCCTGAAGTAATTATTCATGTTTTGTGAATTAAATTGGTATAATTTCATATAATTTCGGAGTCGAACGCAGCACCGTTCTGTACTATTTAGTGGTTTGTAGCCTTTGGAAGTGAATGGCATTCTGTTTGTGTTTGTGGGGATGGCTCGTGGGAGACCTTTATGGGCCGTTGATGATGGCGGTTGAGTTTTATCAATCAAACAAGCAGTTGAAACATGAAGAGATCCAGTGCCAAGCCAGGGTTCCAAGGGAGCTTATTTTAAAGGGGATGGAATCAATATCACATTTTGGCATAAATATCTATATCTACCTACCTACCTGTCTATCTATCAACCTTAATGGGCTTATATGAATGTCAAACCTTGAATGTTAAGCCAGGACGTTCACCAGGGTCCAAAAACCCAGCACTGAGGAGATTACGTCGTTAATGCGTTATCCGGACTCTGACCCCTACACTATGGGAGTCTCGGCATGGCGTCGTATTTTTTGGAGGGAACACATGCAGGAAAAAGATGGAAAAAGTGTGATATCGTGGATCTAAGCCTTCTAAGCCATGAATAATGGGGGTTACATAGTTGTTTACAGTTCATTACTTGTTTAAATTAATTGTTTGAATATGGTGAATATTTGTTTTTTTCCCCAGAATTGGGTGAATCAACCAATGGTTCACTGGGATGGTTTGTTTGGTGGTGATATCCTGTTTTGAGGGACCTTACTGGCAATACCTAACATGGCCGGCAATAAAACATCCCAGAAAATAAAAGGGATACGGATAATAATCATCGAAAATGAATGATTCTCCAGTCAGCAGGGTTATATAAATTACTAGGCTGCATTATGTTCCCATCATTTACAGGAAGCCTCCAGATGTGGTGGTAAGTGGTAAAATCATGTGCAATCATGTGCAACCATGTGCACTCCATGGTTTCCTGCAGGTGTGTTTGTTCAACAAATCCATTGATCTTGTCCTTCCCTTATTTTGGACAATAATCCTTCTTGATTTACCCTCCGGCAATCAAACATAGAAATTGAAAATCCCCCACTATAGTGGATTTTCCCAGCTAGAAACCTCCATTGATCGGAGAATTTCCGGTTAGCCATGGAGGGATGAGTTGCAACTGTTTTTTCAGCGCCAGGAGAGAGGTTCGCTCATGACTATACCGCCAGGGTCACTTTCGACGATGGTGAACAAGGAGGCCTTCGTTTGGAAGTTCTGGAGTGCAACCAGAAAGGCATGGGGGCAGGACAGGGGCTCTGGAGGTTTTCTTAACGTGGGGGGCCCCAAATCATCCAGGAATTATGAGGAATCATACAGTGGTTATGTTGTCCGTTTTTTGTTACTGTTAATTGGCACTTCAATTTTCAGAAACGCCCCAGCCGAAATGATGATTTTGAAAGATGACCATGGCTCTTAAACAGAAGTGGGAGAAGCTCAGTATCTTCGAGCTGTTGTCCATCAGAGATGGTTCAGTTCTGGTAGGGTTGAGACCTTTCATATCCTTAGCCAGGTCTGATCCGAAACCCAAAGCCTGAAGTTCTGCTGCTTGGAATGCTTGGGTGGTCGGCCGAGTTAAGGGAGATGAAGCTGAAAAACTCGTGTCTTCAGATGTCTTCAGACCTGAGAACCAGCAGCAAGTGAGATAAATGGAGCCCCATTTGGGTCTGAAAATCGTTTATCATCATCGTTCCTATTATAAGTAGCCATAATTGATGGCATACCATGGTATACCCCATTTTGAGACACATCCATTTTAGAAAGATAGAAAGCCCAATTTCATTCACTCATGAAATCTGGCGTCTCAGCATGTGCCTTTAAAGCCTTTGACGTTATTTTGGGGGAACTCAGTGCAGCTGGCCACCTGCATAGACCTTGGCATTGGTGGATTATTGGTGTAGGTCAACGGGTTTCATATTGTACAAGTGTAAGATTGGAATCGGGGTGAATGAGAATATAATACTGGTTGGTGGTTTGGAACATGTTTTTCCATAATATATGGGAATAATGATCCCAAGTGACTAATCTTTTCAGAGGGGTTGAAACCACCAACCAGTAATAAATAAATGCAAATAAGACATTTAGCTTATTTAAAATTAAAAAATATATAAATTCAGATGTGTGCGCATGCAATGTCCACCTAATGGTCAGTCTTGGCCATGTCTCATCATTGCTTGCACCTCCTGAATTAATGATGGTGGAACTCCAGCTATTGAATTCTTAGATTCAGGAACCAGAAAATCTTGGGAAAGCCGATCGGTCAACCTTGGATTAGTCTTGGTAAGATCATGGTCCAAATTGGCCCCCTTTAGGAAGGCAAAATTTCAAGATGACGAAGTCATGCTCGAACTGCCTTTTGCCGCTGGGGCTTGCTCCTTGGTTTTTGGGATTGGCTCAGCTGCGGGGCTATTCCATCTACCCAATCACTTGCTATTTGGGGGATGTCATGAAACGATATGGCCAACAAAGGGGGCTGCATGGTTACGATCTTTTTCTGGGTTTCGCCGCAATAAAGCGGGGAATCAGGACTACCCTCACTGATTTGAGGCGTGTTTACAAACGGGGGAACATTGTTTGTCGTGGTGTGGATAAGTTGGAGGTTCTGGAAGTGTTGAGCCAAAAACCATCAAAAAACCAAGTCTGGACAGACATTTGCCTGCAACAGTGCATGTCATGCACATCCTGCGGGTGTATATAGTATATAAGTGGATGTACACTGGATGTAAATGGATGTAAATGGGACGTTTTCACATCCTAGCAAGTTGTTTCCTCTGCCATGGTTGAAGTCATGTGGGTTTATCTGAAAACGCGGTACCCCATCCCATCCATAGGTCCATTGGTTAAAACCATTATGTTCCGTAAAATGCCAAAATTAATTGGCAGGAAAAACAAACATGCATCCATGTTCATCCATTTTCCATGTTCCGAGGTAACGACGGGGTGGCTGGATTGAAGTGGATCACCATGTCCAAGCTGACGGATGAGGCGAAAGTGGATCCCTTCGCTCCTCCGGAGGAAAGTGATGAAGAGGAAGATCTCTCCGGGCTGCCGGAGCCGGAGCCGCGGCGGCGAGGTCCACTGGAGCGGGCGATGCGCTACGTCTTGCGCAAGTCATAGCAGGTCATTGTTCAGATCGGTGATTTGGTGCTGTTTTCATCCTTTAAATCGCCATTTCAATTCGAAGTTGGAGAAACTGAGCCAACACTGTACAGAGTGCCAGGAGATGTGGGGAAAATATGGGAAAATAGGTTGGCAGCAGACGGTGTTCAAGGTCCGTCCTCTGGAAAAGGCCAGGTGTTTTCCCTGACAGTTGGGCAGTGGTGGAGGGCTACTGTAGCCACAATTTCCTTACCTCGGTGTTGCAGATGCCGTTTTTTCATCTTCAAATATGTTCAACCCAGAAGAAGATGGAAGAAGGCGGTGAACTGATGTGAAATTGGTCATGAAATCCTCCAGCGATCAAACACGGTAACAGAAAATATTCATAAATCTCCAGTTTGGGCATTGCACATGTTTGGTTTTTCCGTTATCTAATTGCCATTGAAAACATGGGGATTTCGCATGAGCGAGTTAGACTATACCAGAGAGAGAACCCTCCAAACATCTTCAGCTCAGGAGGTGCTTGGACGAGCCTCCTGGCTGCAAGCGCTGGTTGAGGGTTTCAAATGCCCTCCAGCGTCATCAAACCATGGAAAATCCCCCCCGAACTAAATGCAGGTTTATAGCTGAGAAAAATCATCTATAAATGGAGGATTTTCCATTGCCATGTTTGATTGCCCAAGGGTACTTATTGCTTTTGAACCATGCTTTGGGGCGATTCAACCACCAATCTGAGCAGAAATGCTGATCTTTTTTATTGATAATAGAATGGAATGTAATGGGGATATTTTTTACCAACAACAATATACCATAATATACCAAGCTAGATGCTCTAGCAACAATACTTGGTGATATAATGGGGACTTTTTTTTACCAACAATAAACCATCCCCTATTGTGGGGCGTACGTCTGTTTGGGATGACTTATCGCCCCGAAAAACATGGTTGAAGTGAATGGAATGGTATATCACTTGGATCCCATTTAGTATGTGGCTAACAACTATATTGTGATATAAATGGGTTATAAGTTATAACATGTTATAACTATAGTTGACAACTATAACTTATAACTTAGAAGCCATTTATATAGTAGATGGGTTAAGCCATGGGATTCACCAGGGCTCTCAGCAGGTTTTGGGTGATACCAGTGGCGGAAACAATGACCAGCCGTGCCATGAGGTTTTGGGTGCCCTATTCTCATATTCTCATCCATATACCTTTGCTAGGTGAGATCTACATATACATATATACATACATCTATTTATAGTAGATAGACAGATAATCAGATAGATCTTGGAGTTTATGGTCTATATATATATATATATAGGTTACACTTTTTTGATACCTGATGGGCACAATGGGATTTAATAGGGCTTGCGGTCGTGGAATGTATTGGCTCATCCCAGGACTCCTAAGTGTGTAGCCGTTCATCAGTAGGCCTGTCCAGTCTTGACTGGACAGTTACCCAGAGGTAATCCCCCGGAAATGGATGTTTTCCATGGGAAAATCAGCGATGGGGAATATCCCCTGGTGGAGCGGTTGTTTTTCACTCGCCCTGAGTTCTGAACTCAACTCGAGAAGGCGATGGAGAGAGAGATGGGGAATTTTCATTGATCAATGAATTGTCCATTGCCACGTTTGATTACCCAAGGGTAAAACTTATAACATGTTCTAAGCCCCCTTCCTTTCCTGGGGTGAACCACTTTCCAGGAAATCCCGCACCCGTCGGCCAGCTTCGTCAGGCTGGTGGAGATATGATTTTATGACCGAATCAGCCATTGGTAATCAGGTCTAGACGATGACTGTTGCGGGTTCAAAATTCCAACAAGGAGAGAGGGGCATGACCAAGCATAATAGGTTACTACCAAGAATGGCAATGCTATGCCGCTATGCCATGTTAACTATACGCAGGCTTCAGTGAATGAATCCCCCATAATGAGAAAGTAATCAACACTGGGCATGTTACCAACACAGGTGGGAAAAAAACAACAACTCCTTTCTGGATCTGTTTGGTGGATGTTCAGCTATGTTGCTATTGTACCTAGTTGACCTAGTTTACACCATGGTGACCAGTAGTCTAGCAAACCCAATGATAAACCATCCCCAAATGGCAGCTGTTGCAGCCAGGCTTTCCCACATTACTATCCAAGATGCCAAGCCAATCAACCAACCGATTAGCTGCAGGCGATGGATCAAAGAGTTTGCCATGTTAGACGTCTTTGCCCTGGCTCTTGTGGTCGTTTTGACTGCCGTGCACCTTGACTGCCAGGTTTCAAAAGCCCGAAAGAATGCCTCAACAGTGATTTTGGAGATGGGTTGGAACACGCTAGAATTAGAAACCACTAGCGAGAAAAGTTCGACCATGGGCAATGGATTCTTTGTCCTTTGAAAATGCAACCAACCGCTGGCTGCCAAATTATTCCGCTGGCAGCCCCCGTTTGAATGGCTTAACCACCATCAACTGGTTAAGATGTTCACAGGTCTGGGGAAAAAACTGGGTCTCCGGACTAATCAGGTTAATATGGGTTAATCATCATTTTCCCGGAAAGCATGCCATAGTTTGTGGAGCACTCACCCCATTTGCATGCACACTCATGTTTTTGTTGATTGGTGATTGTTGATTGTATGTCCTATCCTATTGTATCATACCATATCAATCTACATATCATATTGTATCCCCATGTTCCCAATATCACTCCAACTAGATCCCAGTATGTTCCCATGCTTGCCACTTATTTCCATTTGTGGACTGCCATTGTCAAAGCTCAAAACTATCGAACGGGATCCCCCCATGAGATCCCGTTCGGCCCCCGAAGGACTGCCTTGCACAACGACCTGCACCTGCGGTTACTTCCGGCTGGATGGCTGTTCTGCTCCCTCACGGTGCCTGGGGTTGTTCCTTGGCAGCGGGGAGGTGACCATCAGAGTCATGCTGTGGAAGATCGCCCTGGCATGACCTTCTTTCCAAAAGGGTTTGTTGTTTGGTGGGTGGTTTGAAGATGTGTCATTTTTAATCATTGACGGGATGATACACCCGACTGATACGTAAAGAGTAATGTTTTTTCCCCAATCACTAGAGGATCTTTTCAGCATTTGATGATGATAGATGATCAACAAAACTCATTTGGTTGCTTTAGATCCAATTTCATCCAATTTCTGTTAGTCAAGAACCGTTTTGGTGCAGACCCAGCTTGACCTGAGGCATACTCTTGGACTACCAACTTTGCACCGACTGGACAGTAGGTGATGCCCGCGGAGCCAAAGTAGACGCCCGTGGAGTTTGTCTCTAAACATGCGGGATGCCTCAATCAAGAAAAACACAATTGTTTACAGGTAAATAACCATAAATCATCTATTAATATGGGCCATTTTCCATAGCTATGTTATATTTCCAGAGTGTAAATGATTGGATTTTGACGGGTTTGGGTATCCGCCATTTTTTGAGACAAGCCCAACTGTACAGCTGGCTGTGGGTGTACATTTGAAGAGACCCAAAACCTGCAGCTCCAAGCAGCGCAAACGGGTGACCGTTTAAGAAAACCACAGTGAAAATGGCTGGGAAATGAAGGTTTTAACGTTGGGATGTTTGATTGCCATGTTTGATCGCCGGTAGAATAGACTGAACCTTTACTGCAGGTGTGTGTGGTTACCATGGTCGTTGTAGGTTTGGACCCGAAAAATGGTCATCCGAGAGCGAGGTCATCCGCTTGGGATGAGGTGTCGGAAGCTTTGAAAATGCAAAGGCATTCTACACCGACTTGCTGAGGAAAAACTTTTGGTCTGGCTTGGGGAACCAGAGCCTGAGAATAGGACATGGGCCACGAAAAGATTGCATTTAATATGGTACCCAATCATACCTGCCATTTCGGGACTGTTTTTACCACGCATTGATGTCTGCAGGGTCATATTGTGGTAGTTTATGGTTGGGTTTGCAACGTTAGACTGTTTTTGTATGAACAGTTTTTCCCCACCTGCCAGGTGAGGGTTGTTAGATTTTATGTCAGTTGCCTCCTCCTGCCTCGTCCTCCTCCTCTTCCTCTCCTCCTCGTCCTCCTCGTCCTCCTTGTCATCCTTGTCGTCCTTGTCGTCCTCGTCGTCCTCGTCGTCCTCGTCGTCCTCGTCGTCCTCGTCCAACTGCGACCCGCGATCCACAGTGTTCTCTGCCGGACCTCAACCACGACCATCCACGCCCAGTGTTCCCTGCCGGACCTCAACCATGACCATCCACGCCCAGTGTTCCCTGCCGGACCTCAACCGCGAGTATCCATGCCAAGTGTTCCCTGCCGGACCTCATGTAGGAAGATAAAATGTCAGATAGAGTGCCAGAAGATTTGCCAGGTAGAATGCCAGAAAATATGCCAGAAGATATGCCAGGTAGATATGCCAGAAGATATTCCAGAAGATATGCCAGATAGAATGCCAGATAGAATGCCAGATAGAATGCCAGAAGATATGTCAGAATATATGCCAGAAGATATGCCAGATAGAATGCCAGATAGAATGCCAGAAGATATGTCAGATAGAATGCCAGAAGATATGCCAGATAGAATGCCAGAAGATTTGCCAGATAGAATGCCAGAAGATATGCCAGATAGAATGCCAAATAGAATGTCAGAAGATATGTCAGATAGAATGCCAGAAGATATGCCAGATAGAATGCCAAATAGAATGTCAGAAGATATGTCAGATAGAATGCCAGAAGATGTGCCGGTAAGAACATGTATAAATGTCATGGTGGGGATCACACGAAGTAAAGTAATTGTTTTTTTTCCCACCTGCCAGGTGAGAGTGTCTAGATAAAATTCCAGGTAGAATGGCAGATATGACATGACAGAAAGAATGCCAGAGAGAATGCTGAGAATGCCAGATAAAATACATTAAAATACCGGATAGAATGTCAGATAAAATGCCAGATGGGACGCTCCTATTAGTGAACTGGAGGTTTACTAAGGGTTTTTTTTGGGCCAAAATGATCAACCCGGAGGGATCGAAATGGATGGTGTCATAGCCGCTGGTAGCCAGAGATGGCGGGACAATTGCCCAAAGATTACAGGTGATTTTCCCATTCAAACCTTTAGCTCGTGGATTTGCAGGCTAGCCAGCCATGTTTGATACACAGAAAAAAGAAATCATGGTGAATCCTCATTATATCCCATTGTATGTCCATTATATATATATATATATATGTCCCACTTTCAATGATAGATAGATGATTTTCCTGTTAAGACCTTTTTTAAGTCACTGCATATGATTACATAGTAGATATGTGTAGGTGATTTCCCATCGCCGGCCATGTTTGTGCCCATTATACCCGTCATAAACCTTAGCTTATATATACACTATATATAGGTTTTTTTATTTTTATTTATGTCTTTACAATTTATATGTTTATTTATTTATATGCGCGCTATAACACCATTTTTGATGGATGTCCCTACCATATCAATCCATATCATGTCTCCATTTATGCATGATTTCACCATTATATTCCCAAAGTATCTCGCCCGGGTATATTCACATTGACCAGCCTTTGGTAGCTGTGGGACCCTTCAATGACTTAAAGCCAGGCCTAAGCACGAGAGACTGGCGAAGCAGCTTCGGGCTACACCCAAAGCACAAGAGGCGGCTGAGAGGGTAGTACATTCGCCCCAAGCATGGGATGTGTAATTATTCTATTTATATAATCCTCCAGTCAATTAACATTGATACTGAAAACCCCACGACCTGTGTGGATCAGTTTTCATAGGAACTCCCCTGGTTTTCGTTATATTTAAGGCTCCTGGTAGCTGGATCCTCCTGGAGTCATTTCTGAAAGTGGACCCATCCCTGGGTTGGTGGTAGTGAGTGGGCCCAAAAACACCAATGATTGGCCTTTTTTTGGGGGTGAATAGCTGCTAATTATGCCAAAAAAAACGTTTATCACTTTGAGGGGAGCCCTGCGAAAAGCTGGAAGATGAACATTTCTTTTGGCCAATCATGATTGTTGAACTTCCAAATGCATCATCTCATGCGAGCAGTTTGGTCGCTTGTATCCGCGCTGCTTGCTGTTTTCAACTGGTGTTTATTTTCCCAACTACCTAGGCGATCCTAGGCGGATAAACCGAATTGAAACCAGCAACCTCTTCCAAATGCTGTTCAGTTTTTGTGCCTTGCATTCACATGCCTGCACTTGATCGGTGGCTCCCACGAAAGTCGGTTTGTCCAGCTCCATTCCAAGAGATGGTGAAACCACCCATGAACCGCCCCTATGACTTGATGAATCTCAGCTTCAAGTATTTGTAGGAGGTTATATCCCCAATATACAATTGGATGATGTTTAGTTAATATCTTCATCCTCCTTTAAACAGACATAGCTATTGAACATATTTGGACATGGCCATTTACAGATGAATATAGATTAATTATTTACCACAAATTGTGATTTTCCACTTCGCGAACTGTTACGTATTACCATGTCGGGTACCTACTCAATGGGAATTCCAGGATCCTAAAATGGAGGTACTGTACCATATAAGGCCATATTTTGAGGGTATATCCCCTTACGTAGGCCTTACATAGGCCTTATATACGGTAGGTACCTCCAATTTAGGTTCCTGAAATTGCCATTGACCTACTGTGCCAGGTCGTGGCTGCCGTGTCCAAGACGGATGAGAGTGAGCTGCCATGTCCCCAGGGAACGATTTTGAAACCGTGTGCGAATCGGAAAATGACCCAATATGGATGATAAAGTGGTTATATAGCATTAGATGGCACTTGCTTCTTACCAGAATCTGCAAACATATTTCAAACTAGAAGAGAGATGTATAAATATGCAAAATTGTGCAACATAGTGGAAAAATGGTGATAAATGGCAACCTGTTAGTTTGCTGGGAATCTGGTTGGTCATGGTGCTTTCCAAAGATTTGCTACCATGGATGCCATGGAGATGGGATGATGGTCCCCAGTGACTTTCCAGCTTTTCATACCCATATGCAGATGAATGTATGTACATGTGGGCAATGACGACCTCAGTGGGACCGAATGTCAGGGAACATGGAATATCATGTCCAAATTGCATCAAAATTGGTAGAAGTACGAAAACTAGGTGGTGAAATATCCTTTTTATCCAATTTTTATGGCGCTACTTGGAGGGCCTATGATTTTTCACCGTGGCGGTAAGGCATCGTTTGCCCGTGGGCGCCCTGGCACGAGCATTGACCGCCTTGGCCAAGGCTAAGAAGTTCCTGGAGCAGAAAATTGGCCTTGAAAATCGGGGGAAAATCTGGAGAAAAACCCAAGAAATTGATTGTAACTGTCCATTTCTAAATCATGAAATCGTGTGCATGATACATGTGATTTGAGATGTCCATTTCTAAATCATGGAAAAAAAACAAGGGAGTTTCATAGCGCTCTTTCTTACCCTGGCAGGTCGCAAATGCAGAGGCCTGGATGGCTGTGTTTTTTCAATTATGTGTTTTTTTCTTATTGGTTAACTCACCACTGAAACATCATCGTGAATCATGAGTCTTCGGCTCTTGGCCATACCTCCATTTCTACAACATATGTTTCGTTAGAATCAGTTAATTGTGTTGCATTTCGTGCCATCATGGGTGCCTCCTGCCTCCAGGAGAATTCGGAGGAGTCGACTTCGGCGCAGATTCAGCTCTTGGCTGCTCTGTGGGCAGCCCCAGGTGGAGGTAGAAGTCGTGGGGAAACGTGAGAATCCGCATATTGCACCAGGTTTTTTTGGGGATGTTAGACAGGTTTACAGTGTAATTATTTTTGTAGGGTTTTGTCATGAGCAAAGAGGAGCATGTCGTTTTTATGGTGCGTTTAAAGAAATGAAGGTCCAGGTATTTCTTTTGAGGAGGCCTAATGCCAAGGCGTGTGGTTGGAAAAGGTGACCAGGACAAGAACGACATCCCTCCCTTCGAACTCTTGCATAGCGCAGAGAAGGTTCCTAAACCGGGGGTGGTGGGAAGCTACCAAGATCCTGTGTGACTCCAGGCTGAGGGTTAGATTAGCAATTTAAAATTATGTATGGCAGTTTTTGGGTGGTAGACTTCAACATGGCTGGAACTTGTTCTTTTTGGTGCGTTTTTGCGTTCAAAAAATGGGATACTTGACCACGATTGGTCCACTTGACCACTTCCAGTAGTTTGAGGCCACCAACAACCAGAGATCCTCTCCAAAGGTGCATGACCAAGGATTGCCTTAGTATCCTCTGGCACATGGCTATGGAACATTCCTCATTTGCAGATCATGTTCCTAAAAACCTCATGCGCAGGTCCTGGAACTGGGAGGTGCGGCCAAAGCTGGATTGCTTGGCTCATCTCGGCTGTGGGTTATAAAGCCGGTGAATCCAGTAGGGCAGGGGCAATGTCCAGTTCTTTCTGGAGGTATCAACTTAGCTGGAATGAGGCACCAAGTAGTTTGCTTGGAAGTCAGCTGTTGCTTCCATCCTGATCCATACTGATCCCAATTAATGTGAATGGTGATTCTTTGTGGAGTATTTTTCTACATTTCCCCAACTTGCAAATTTTCCTGGACCAAAACATGTTTGGTTCATACATCGTTCATGAACGAACTCCCCCAGGAAGGATGATTGAATGATTCCCCCCTGCAGCGTGCGGACCAATGACAACCTCACAACGACCGCAGCCTCCTTTAAACAATGGTTGGGTTTAGGGGAACCATCTCCATCTCCAGAGAATGTGATTTCAATGTGATATATATATATATACATATATATATATATACATATATATATATATTATATATATATAATTATATTATGCAAGTATGCATTAATATGTGTTCATAATCTGTTGCAAATGGAGAATAAATTCTTCCCCAAGACTTGCTGTTTTTGGGTGGAATTCTTGCGCTGCACGTTGGACCCATGCAGGGGACGATCCCGACGACACCGTGCTGGTGCAACGCAGTGCTGCCACTCACTGAGAGAACAGAAACCTCCGAAGTGTCGGCGGCAGGATTTTGTTCTGCCAAAAAATAGCGGTTTAATAGAGGTTCTTAAATGGGAACACCATCTACACATGGACTTATATATCTTATATATTCCGTTATATTCCATATATATTCCATTATATCTTATATAACCTATATATTCCATGAATGCGGGTTTATATACCAGTAGCCCCAAGTTGGTGAAGCATCATCATTGTAGCTCGTCTAGTAGGATTATGCTAGCGCCCAGATGAATCCCCTCTCCCCTCGTAAACACATGAAATCATATGGAACCCCAAAAAGTATTGAACCAGTCAATAGATTGGTTTAGGGGAAAATTTACAGGAAAACCACATATTTAATGGTAAAAACATGTAAAAACCATGGTTTCCTGTAAATTTTCCCTTAAACCAAGCCATTGAACCAGGGGTCTGGAGAGTATTTGTCTGTATTATTACTGTGGCGAAATATATCGAATCAATATCAGGTCAACAATATCAGATATCACTTCACTAAATGAGTCCACAGTATATATGCGAATTATGTATGAAGTACTGGACCAAGTGGCTCAATTCAAAGCACCAGCATTGCTAGACTCTCATCGCCAGACCCTTTGGTAATCAAACATCGCATAATTTTACAATTCCACCATATGCAGATGATTTATAATCTGGTTGGTGGTTTCAAACATTTTTTATTTTCCATAATATCTGGGAGAATCCTTCCCAACTGACGAACTCATATTTTTCAAGATGGGTAGGTCAACCACCACCCAGCATTACTCTTATAGGTAATATGATCCAATGATGTCCCCTTGACCCGCCCCATTTCTGGCCGGGATTTCCCAGCCATAGCACCCGGGTCCCATGGTTCCCCTGGGTCCCATGGGTCCCCTGTCCCTCAGGCTGCGCGGATCTTGGCCAACAAAGCGCTGGAAGGTGCCCAGAAGATGGAAGGTGGTCGGGGATCTCAGGTTGGGATGACTGGAAGAGCGGCACATCTGGAGATTTTTTCTGGAGCAAAAAAGTGCTTGAAACAATGGAATGAACACATGGTTAAGTATGTTGCTAAGCTGCAAAACATAGGATTCTTTGGGAAATTGATGTGAATGTAATTTGACCATCAAATACGGAAAATCATACCATATCTCGTTGCTTTTGCTGGTTGTGTAGGTCTTAAAAGTGTTACGTTTTTTGGTGGTCAGATCCCAGTTCGACGATGCAAAACTCAAGTATTGTTGGTGAGGTCACTGGGGCAAAACCACGAAAAATTGGGAAATGATGTGAGATTCTTAAAGCATGGGTGCCTACAGGATACCCAGGATGCCCAGGAAAGTAGGAGGTTTTGCGTTTGGATTCTGGTTGTTTCAGGTGAAACAGATGCCTCTTGATACCCTGCAAGCCTTGCGATAGTTTCAACACCAGAAGGTTATATATACAGTATCATACAATCATGCATGCATGCATTACATTACATTACATTGCATTACATTGTATTACATTACACATTACATTACACATTACATTACATTACATCACATTACATCACATTACATTACATTACATTACAATACATGTACGTTGTTCAATTCTACGTGACATTGCGCATGAAAGCTCAGGGTGAAGATCAACTACCTCCCCCAAAAAAAGGCTGGTGTAGTAGCAGATTTGTTCACTGTGGGGTTCCAGACACAGGGGATTGTTGTAATGGGATGGGACTAACATGGATCAATACCCATTTAATCATATTTAAATATTCCGTGTATGTGGTTTAGCGATGTTTAACCCCATTGCTGTGGGTTAGTTACATGCACATGTGGGCTAAACCCACCAACTATCATTAGGGGCTCGAGTTAACCCAGCAACACACCTGGATTGTTTTCAGGTTTTTCGGATTGGATCAGCAATATTTTTACCAGATGAAATCACCATTTTGGCTGGGCAAATCACGATGTTTCGCAGTGAAATCCCAATCCAGCCTTCAGCGCAGCTGAGGCATGATCGAAGCAGGCTTCACCCTGCCAGACGTCGTGAGGCCTGGGTGTGTTCTCATGCTGTGGTGGTCACTTTGGGACCCCCTTCCATTTCGATCTCGAAATGGACCCAAGTTTCTCCCAGACGATTTCATATGGACACTATTCAGAGTTTATTTGGGAGGACCTCCATTATGACACCCATAATAAATCATTGGGTCTATTCATAGTTGGGAGGTTGCCCCAATAAACTGGGGTTCCAGGTTCCTCCTCTTGCCCGGTGCTGCGGGCAGAGATGTGCAGCTGCAACTTGGCTGAACATAGGTAGGCTAACAGATTGCTAGGCATAATTATTGAATATACCAGGTGAATAAGTCGGAATATATGGGACTTAATTGGGACTTACTGGAATATAGTGGGTGGTTTATTGGGATATAATTAATGGGATTACCCTCTGATAATTCAACAGTTTGCTATGGAACATGGCACATGTATAGATGATTTACTGATTGTCACTTTTGATGATACACTTTGCAGGTTGTCACTTTCTAGCTCTAGGGCAAACTGTTGGAAGCCCCGGCAAAAACATGGTGATTTTCGACAGCTATGTTCAAACTGCCCGAGGGCGTAGATTTCCCAATAACCATCAAAACCCCAGCCAATGCCTACATCCATGCAGATTTGCAAGTGATGGTGGTTGACAGAATCAATGGCTGAAGTTTTCATATACCCTTTGGTTATTTAACATAGCCATGGAAAATCACCATTTTTAATAGGTAAACCATCTATAAATGGGCCATGTTTCATGGCTAGGTTAAATAACCAGAGGGTAACATCAATTCCCTCTGTCCCCGCAGATGCAGATCCTCCATCAGCCATCACCCAGGGCGACCTCATGTCTCAAGTTGCCGGGCACTCGGATGACAGAAACTCAGCAGCTGAGCTAAGTCAAAACGCTGGAGGCTGCCAAGATTTGCTAACTGCGATGACTCACAGTGGGACAGTGGGGCACTTTTTGGGAACGAAGAAAAGGCTCCAAACCCAGAGCTTTGATGCGGTGTATGCATGTGTATGCCGTTTCTCTCGGAGATTTTGTGGCCAAAAATACTGATTTGTACATCCATCCGCTAAACCATGCCAGTCGCCACACAGTTTTTTTGCCGGAGCCAGATGGGTCGAGGTTCGAGGGTCGAAGCTTGAAGGAGCAGAGAGAGGCAGATATTCCTGATCTGCGAAGCATTCACTGACTGCAAGGATCACCCTGTCTGAAGAGGGAGACCACCCCATCCAAGTCCCATAAACAACAAAATTCATGCTCATCAATGTTCATCCTCTCATTCCGCACAGCTTAGCACAGCTTATGGGTTTACTCACGGAACGTCTCTTGTGGCTGAACTCCAGGTGCCCCTCAAACGTTGGGTAGGTCAGTGGCAGCAGTGCACTTCAGATTAGGAGAGTTTCGCTATGTATGGCGGTATCATGTTGGCCTTGCAGGATGGAATGTGTTGTGTCGTCATTTTGCCACTGAAATTAGATCCTTGCGGAATGGCTGGATGGGCGGGATGACCATTGCCGCTCCTCTGCCCAGCCACGTTTCAAAACGATTTTTCCTCATTTTTGTGTCCGCATGAAGTGATCCCCAAAAACTGCCGGTTGCATACGAAGAAACACTGGTTGGTGGTTTGGAACATGTTTTATTTTCCATTGGGAATTTCATCCTCCCAACTGACCTTCATATTTTTTCAAAGGGGTAGGTCAACCACCAACCAGCGTCAGACTCCAGCAAAACGATTTCAGGGCTGTCCCTTGGGAGAAATTCGGCCGGGGCGGCGCCGTCGCCACCAGGTGCTTCACACGGCAAAGGGAAGGAACAGCAGCAACACCGCAGCTGCCGCAGGAACGGCCCTCTTGAAGACCCTCAGCGGTGGAGGCGGGAAGTCACGGTTGATGATTTTAGGATATTTTAGGATATGGGTGAAAATGGGATTGACCCTAGAAAATAATCCTTTTGAATAGGGAAAATGATGATCAACCATCAAATTTTTGGAGTACCCCATGTTTTTTTTGAAAAAAACTATGCTACACGCTATGTTGGGGAGTGTAGCAAGCGATGGACAATAATATAATATATCGGGGAACATGATCGCCAGAATCCATCATGGGAACTTCCATTAGCCGACGATTACAAGGGATTTTTCAACCTTTCACTTTTTAATCTTGGATTAGTCCGATGGACCTGTATTTTCACAGGGTTGGATACATCAATCCAGTCAAAGTTTCGCAGCGGAATTCGCAGCCTATGAAGTAAAGCCAAATCTGCATCTCTCTGCTAAGTAGCTCGTCCCAGTAATCGCAAGCAGCTTGGTTCACTTCAATTATAGCTGGGCGAGTGCCCGACTTATTTTGTTCAAAAAGGTGGAGTTACAATCCACATACCCTGGGGTGGAGCACCAAGCAGATCACCCCAAGGCTCCAAGGCCAAGGGCCCAAAATGGCCCAAACATGCTCCGCGCCAGTCGCCCCAACCGAGCATGTGGCTGCCCCGGATGTCCATGTCGACTCTGCACCTGGGCTGAACTCTGGTGGGAGTTGAATGGGCGATATTTATGCGCTATTTTGGGGAGAATATCCAGCCAAAAAGTGTGGAAAATGGTTGGGGATATCATCTTGAAAAAAATGTTGTTGATATTTGTTGAAGGGTATCCAAGGCTACCAGTCATGCCTAGCAACGTTCTTAGACAGCCGCAAGCAGCAGTACGGGTTTGACCTTCAACAAATGGCAATGGACGAAAGGTGTGTCCCAATAAGACCTGCAAAGCCAGAGTGGCTGGTAGGGTCAAAGCCCAGCCAGTCCTACAACTTTACATTCGATTGGGTGTTTGATTGCATCCATGCCAGTACTATCGTCCATCCTCAGATATGCCCGCGGTGCGCCATGAATTTCTGTCGATCTATCAGATGGCATGGGTAAAGTCGGGTAAAGATGAACAGGGCCGTCGTTTGTTGGTCACAACTATGCTCCATCCTAGCATGAAAATTCTGGTTCCACATCGCATTCACAGGTGCGAGAGGTGGCGGACTGCGGTGTGAGGCTCGACGGGTAGGGTGGTGCCCCCCAAAGCTGGCCTTTCCCATCCAGGGATGCCACGCCAGGCTGCCAGCTGCCGCGGCGCTGTTGAGGCCCAAAACTGAGCAAACTTGGTATCCGGGTGACCATGGCTTCCCTAGATTTCCCCCGGGATCCCAATCGTGATGGTGGAATCACCCACCCAATGAATCCATATGAATCCCATGTTTGGACGGCAAGGCGGATGGCTCCCAGCGCCTCACCCTTGAAGCTGGCAGAGGCCTTGTTGGTGATGGCTGCACGAGCTGGCCCTGGACAGGCGAAAATCGATGAAGCTGGGTGTGTTTTTTCCAGACAGATTTGAACAAAAACTGGAGTTCTTCGAACAATGGATTCACCCGACAAAATGATGCAACATCTGGATGCAAGCAACAAAAACGCAGTTTTTTTTTTGGATCTACCCAACGAGAATTATTGGTTGAACCCAAAGCATCCCAAAGCAGCATTGATCAGCCCCAAGCAGCATTCATCCACAATTGCCGCTCCCCGGGGGGGGGGCAGGGCGGGCAAAAAAATCAGCGGATGGTTGTTTGTTGTTCATTGCTGGATGAAAAGGCCAAGAAAAAGGTTCTGGGCAAACAGGGGTGATGTGAATTTACCTCAATTTGTTTTACAGAGTTGCCACATGTTTGTAAAGCAGTCCTGATCTTGAAATCATATGGTGTATATAAACAATACCTATGAAAATACAATTTTTAGTGGGTTATTTACATCCATAAATCCCATCTATTTTGATGTGAACATCTTAGGGGTAGTTAAGGTTTTGACACACTGCCATATGGTGATATATTTTTTTTATCGCCTCCAAAGGCTGACGACATTGTGGCCATCAGTGAAACCTTGGCCAGCAAGGCCTGGTTTCATCAGAAACTTTGCCAACTCGAGTTGGTTCAACTAAACAAACGTGCCTTTTTTGTTTCTGGAAATGAAAGAGACCTTGTTTTTGTTGATTGGAGTATTCTGAATGTTCAAAGTTTGGCAGTTTCAGTTTGCACATCCTGGGCGGAACATGGTTTTTATGATGGTTCACATGGTGAAGCAGACACTCAGCAGGAAGCGTTTCAGAATTTTCCCATCCAACTCATCTTGGACATCGTTTTGGCGACGGGACGCCCCAGTTTGGATGGGGTTCGAAGCACGAGGGATGCAGAAAAAAGGTCCGACTCGGTGGTTCTGAATTGTTTAAAGTCCGATGAATTGCATGATTGATGTGTTTTTTTGATTTTTTTTTGTACCAGAATAAGCACCGAAACCTATGGAGATTGGGATTTAACATTATACTATAATTCAATTTATCTTTGGTGGGCATGTGACAAGTTGGTGATAATTTGATGTTATTGATGTTATTTGATGTTATTTGATGTTATTTGCAACTCCTGACATTTGCATGCATGTGTACCATTCTTTGGCCAACCTGTAAACCCAAGAAACTACTGGGTGTGAAACCCCAATCCCGGCATTTGGAAGTGGTTCAGGAGCAAACGGAACCTTAGCGTACAACAACGTTCATAGGGTGTGGATACACCAAGGACACACCATGATGACGTTGATAATCCACAATACTTGCGGTGTCCTGACAAAAATGATGATTTGAAGGCAGGCAAAAAGAGATAATCATTTGTTGGGTAGGCAAAACATGGCTGTGTCCAAATTCATCATTGTTCCTTCCAAATGGAAATTGATAGAGGTCCCCCCGGTCACCGGTATACCCCATTTCGGAGACTCCAACGGCGATATCCCCCAGGTCTTCAAAGGATGACAACCTCCAAGTGTTGGTGAGACCTGCGGCACTTCAGCGGCATCCATGGAGCGCACCCGATTTTTTTTTTAGAGCTCAGATGTTTGGGGCGTGCAATGTCTGTGTTTTGTTGGCAACATGTGATGTTTGGTTTGTCATATGGTTGTCACTATTATAGTTAAATTATGTTAAATTATGTTGCTTATATTATTTTATAGTATGTGCTCAGTTTCAACTTGGGGATGTTACCCTCCAAATTTGATGGTTGAACCATAGGGCCATTTCTGGGCAAACTCAGTGAGGGCGATGGTAGATGGAAACGTGTGGAAACACCTCAGGTTGAAGCATTATTTTCGATGAGGCCAAAAAAGATTCATAGATCATTAAGGAACATGGGTTTGTTGTCAAACAGGGTACCCCCCAATTCCCAATGGATTATTAAATGATCAATACACATATATATATATAATATGTGATTTTCCGAGATGTTCCCTATTAAAATGGTTATATATGCGGTATCTCCTATGTTCAGACCCACAACATGATCCCATGGTTTTGCCGAAGGTTTGCCACATTGCCACTGACCCAACGTCTTGCCGATCTAAGGCGGCGGTGGCGGCCACTGTGCTAACTCAGTGGCCCTTTGAGGAGGTAAGGGTGGAAACTCTGGCGATCACTTCACGGAATCGTTTTTTTTGCTGGTTGGTGGTGACTGGAACATTGGTTTAATATGGTTTATATAATATGGGATAATAATGGTTAATCATGGTTAATAATCACTGGTTGATGGTTTGGAACATGTTTTTTATTGTCCACAATATATGGGATGTCATCCTTCCCATTGACGAACTCATATTTTTCAAGATGGTTATTGCACCAGCAACCACTTTGTATTGGGATTTTTCATGACTTGGGATTTTTGAT
Source organism: Cladocopium goreaui (assembly GCA_947184155.2). Classification (NCBI taxonomy): domain Eukaryota; class Dinophyceae; order Suessiales; family Symbiodiniaceae; genus Cladocopium; species Cladocopium goreaui. The sequence goes on along the minus strand of CAMXCT020006610.1, from coordinate 339,163 downwards.
GAATTGATATACCGTATTAATCGTATTGACAGGTTTTCCCAAAAAACAAGACTGGTTGATGCTTAAAATCCCCAGAAAATTCAAGAAATGATTGGATTGGTTTAAGGGAAAATTTACAGGAAACCATAGATTTTCCCATTAAATATGGGGCTTTCCTGTAGATTTTCCCTTAAACCAATCCATTGAAGAAATCTCCAACATTCGATCCTCAAAACCATCGGTCCTCAGATGGTGAAGCTCCTGCTGTCCTTGGCACGGCGACATGCGCTCCTCAAAGAGGAGGTCGCTGTTGGGCGCAGCTGGGTGTGTTGATTGGATCGGTTTTGAATGCCTTTTATGGTAATGTTTGATCATTTTTGTTGGTTGGCTGAATATATACATCTACATTGACATCTACATGTGTATATACATATAATTATATGTATACATGTATATATATATACACAGTAATATATATATACATACATACACACTCTATATATATATACATACATACTTTAGACATATATATATAGTATACGCAGGTGTTTTCTCTTGATCTTGGCAGCGTAGAAAAATCATCTCTCCACTTGTGGGAGGTGGATGATCGTTTACGCTCGGCAGTCTCGAGCCTCAGATTTCTCTGATTTTCCCATGGGAAAAATGTGGTAATGGGTGAGATCATGGGAGAATATATAGGTGTTTTATGGTGAATGGAATATAAGAACTTATAAGAACCATAAAACACCAAATTATATTCTCCCATAAAATCTCATGGTGTATAAGATTCATAATGGTGTTTTGAATGGGGATATTTCATGAGATTGATGAGATTTAGTGGTGATTCAATGGAATTGAATGGGATATAAGTCTCATAAGCCTCTTAGTTGATGTTTTAGATGCAAAGTCACCATGATTTGGGGCTACCCCCATAGGAAAGCTCCTAACAAAAGGGGAATCGGAATCTATCTGGAATATGATGTCATGAATTCTATAGGATGCCATGTGTTTATGATGTTTATGGACTCCTGAGGCAAATCCAAGACCATGCTATTGGTTCGGACATCACTGGGCTGATTTACATGTGTATTTTGGTCAAAAGAAGGGACATTTGGTGTACAGTGAACTATGGGTCAGACTGACGTGTTCTTTGCGGGGCTAGCTGAGCCATTGAAAACACCTCCGTTGATTTCTTATCATAGGGGATTGTACTACCAGCTTGATTGGGGATTGCAACCCATAATAGGAATACCCATCAAGCAACCATAATGGGATACGGCTATGTTTCATGATTTTCATGACTCAATTCCTTATAATTCCTTCACCTTTCATCGAATGCACTCCGCCAGGGTTTCTTGTCGTTGATGGGATGGGATAGGATTAGACTCTCCGGTGACATGATATATATATATAGATATCATATGATGTCATGATGTGTGGCTCAACTCGGCATCTTGTTGGAGACTACCAGACTACCGTCTCCCAAGAGTTACAGCCCCATTGGTTGGTCAAACAAAAATATCCCTAAGATATCCCGAAATTTTAGGTGATTTCATCCCAAAAAAAGACCATGGTTTCGGTGTGTGTTTAATATGAATGGATGAATATCATATTGTTTGGGTAGTTGTATTCCATTTTTGGCCCCATTCCCCATTTCTGATGTTTCCATCAAAGCCATCTTAAACCCTACATGGCCCGTTCGGGGATGTTCCATAGCTAATAGCTATGTGAAATGACTGGAGGGTCCCATAGGGACCAGGAGCAAAGTCAGTCGCCAGGCAGAGAAGTGTTTTACCTCCGAGCAGTTCCAGCTCTTAGGCCCAAGCAGCCAGGAAGTGGCCAAGCTGGCAGCTACAAGGTATGATTTCAACCAAAAATCAAGATTGAACCAAAAGAAATATGGCATGAAAAATTGGATTTATAGTTGATTGATGTTTAAGTTGGTGAACTCAGTAGGATAACTGTCTAACTATAGGGTCTATCGTAGATCTACACTTAGATGGGGTTATAAACCAATTCACAAACCGGGGGCATCACCGTGTATATTGGTTGTGACTTGAACAGCTGGATCATGGTTCAAGAGCTAAACGATGATTTTGGACTTTTTTTTGCACTATCAGGTGTATTGATATGGGGGGTTCCATAAATGGTGGATCCCCAAATGGATGGTTTATAATGGACAATCCTATTAAAATGGATGATTTCGGGGTATATACCCCTATTTCAGGAAACCTGCATATCTGTCATGGTTAAAAGTTTGTAGTCTTCAGTACCCGCCACCAGCGCTTGGGACTGGAGATTGGAATGATTGTGGACTCCGACTCCGCACACTCATTACTTGATTGAGGAGTGATCAAAATCCAACTTTATTATTATTATTGATCACTGATCACCATCAAAAGTTGGATTGGATGGTGATCAATCCATTACTAGGGATACCCGTCTACCCATGGAATGAGGATTCCTATGAAATGGACAAGAAACCATGTTTGCCATGGTATATGACCCCAGCACGTATATTCTATTCTTAGACATCCACTCGATTTGTAGCAGTTAATATCGAAGGGTAAAGACCCTGAAGTGGAGGACAAACCCCTGATTTGGCTTGCATTTGCCCAAACGACTTGGCTTGCATTTGCCCAAGCCTTGAGTTTGACGCTATCAGAATGTAGGAGTTTTTGAGCCCGAACCATATGTTTCTGGATGTTTCTGGTATTTTATCTGGTTGGTGGTTTGGAACATGGCTTTATTTTTCCACATATTGAGAATAATAATCCCAAGTGACGTTCATATTTTTTAGAGGGGTAGGTCAACCACCAACCATTTATACGTGTTTGATATTTCGACTGGTCTTTTCTTCTTGAGATTTCGGGGTCCAAAAAAACCAGTCACTGTGGCATCTGTCGGCACAGGTCCGAACGATTTGGCTGGAATGGCTTGGGGTCCTTGGAGCGAACGGAGGGTAGCGCTGATGAGACCAATCACTAGGGCTATGGATTGCAGTAACTCTGAGGAATCCAATATCCAATGATTTCATAACCATAACCCTAGTGATACCCACATGTTAGGGAAATTAGTGATTCCATATTTTCCACTATTATACCTGATTTTTGTCCATGTTGCATGATCCAGTATCCAATGGTTTCAAATCGTATTACATGTTATCTCCACGTCGTCATTTCATGCAGATTGTTGTTAATAAGGTGAGGACCCCCAGTCATGTTGCTATCCCCTTAACCCAACAGTTCACCAGTTCACAAAGTTGATCGGTGCATCAACTTACTGTAGCTATCATAGATTCAGCTCCCACTAAATCCCAGTAAATATATATATATTGTATATATATATACAATTCCCATGTTTCCTATGGTTAAAGAGGGTTAAAGCACCATCGTTCAACCATGGTTTTGGAGGTCCCTTCCCGGTGAAATTTCTGCCGTTGTTTCAGGTCTTGGCGACCTTGGGGCACGGCTGGTCCCGGCTGCATGAGGTGGGCTGGTGAATTTTGACCCTTTGAGCCACCCAAAAAATGGTCCGATTCCTGCCAAAGACATCCAAAGACCTCATTTCTTGATGATCATCTTCTGGTTGGTGGTTTGGAACCATGGAATTTTATGACTTTCCATGAAAAGTTGGGAATTTCATCATCCCAACTGACGAACTCATATTTTTCAGAGGGGTAGGTCAACCAACAACCAGAAAATGTGGTGATTTCCATGGGATTTAAACCAAAAAAAAGCTGGAATTTCTTTTTTTAGGATGTCCAGAATTTGGGATAGGATTTTCTGGGATAATCATGGGATAATCATGGGATAATCATGGGATAATCATGGGATAAATTCGAATATTGGGCAACCATGTGTCGGTTTCCGTGTATCGTCATGGGCGTCATTGAGTCGTCATGGATGACTAGTGATGATCCAGCAACCCATCACTAGTTTCATGGGGCCCAGTGATGTGAGTTCGTTGGTTTATAAACCATGTTAAATAAGCCCCATGTTTAAAAAGTTTGTTATATCTACCATAAACCATAGTTTTAGTTAAGCCACTTATAAACCAACGGTTCACGCTATAAACCATAGTGTTTTCAGCCACAAAAATAAACCAACGGTTCACGCGAGCTCGACTGGGGGCCCCGAATCCTGTAGTTTCATGTCATCCCAGCAAGCCATCCAGCAACTCATCCCCCCGTGGCCGCGGGTGATCCCTTGGGATGGTTCATCCCATCTGGGATCCCTGGGATCCTGGCTGGGTGACTCGCCATATGATCTATCTATGTTCGCAAAAAGTCAGAATGAGTAATAATATAATATAATAATAATATGTATATATATATATATACAAGATGATTACATTTTTTTAACATATATTAATGTCAAGTGGTATATATATATATATATACGTATAAACATGTATAATCATGTGCAATCAGAATTATTCATGTATGTATAATGTAAAATATTATCATCCTGAAGTAGATAGAAGAACATGAAGTTTAGAACATATTCCCATTTTAGTGAGGATTTTTGTTTGAGAATTACATATTCTATCTACTCCAGGATGACTATAATGTATATATATAGATCATCCCTGGTCTCAATGGCGATGGGGATAAATGAGCATCGCTTATATATATATTATATTATATATATATATATATGTTCCTCTTTAATCATATAGCCAGCTATATATATATATGTATGTTCATGGTTTGACTATTGTTTGTTTATCTTCCAGCTCTGTTATTGATTATCTTGATTTTGTTAGACGTTGCATCGTTTTTTTTTTGAGATGCTGTCTCAATATTGACCCATTTGTGCGTTTTTTAATGCCCTAGCCCACAACCTTGCAGCCTCTTCAGCTCATTCAGGTGGCAGGGCAAGAGCTCTTACGGCGACTTCCACATTTTCCGGCCAAAGAGTTACTAATGGCACCCTGGCTGCGTTGATGGAGGGTTGAAAGTGTAGAGAAGGCCCAGCAAAGAGACACGCATGGGACAACTGAAGAAGGTGGAACATGTTGTTCACAAACTAAGATGCCTCGTGAGGATGTACATCAATTTTCATAGTCAGAATTGTGTTGCACATGGTGTGTGTGTGTGTGAGTACGTAGATAGACCTAACGTGGTAAACTACAATTATCAAGTTGATTATAAGACTCCAATTATTTAGGTATGATCCCAGAATTACCCTATCATTTCATAATCATTTTTGGGTTTACTTGGTTTGTCTACATGCATCGATGTAGGACGGCGGATTTTGGTCACTGGTCGTGAGGTATCTCCAGTGCTCTTTCAGGCGGATGTCATCCTGCGCTGCTTGTTGCAGGGTCAAAACTCGACATTTAAAATTCAGATTGGATTATGGGATGTAAGTGACTACGGATGCTTGAAATACCTTTTCACATATCGAAATATTTATATAGAATACATGTACATAGTTACACGTACATATATATATATATACCATGCGTATTGAAATGTATTGAAAACAAATCTCTTCGACTGCCGGAAAGATTGCACCGAAAATGCCCCACTCGCACGGCCAGAAGCACGCGGCGCAGCTGATTGGAGCCTGGCCCAAGGTGTGGATCATTGGATCAATTTGGGTCATGTGGGGATGGGCCATGTGGGGATGGATCAATGACCATGTGACTGGGGGAATAAACATTAGGGTCCAAGGGTTCCGAGCTGCGAGCTGACTAGCCATGTCATCCCAAGATTTGTTACCCCCAGCGAATTTGGGAGAGCTCCATGTTAGTTGCATGACAAGGTGCTGTTTGATATTTTTTTGAATGTAATAGAAGTCAATTCATCAACTGGATTCATTCATCCAAAGTTGACATTACACCAGAGTGGGGTGATTTCCAGAAATTTGGCCAAAACCGGTGATTTTGAAGATTCCCCATCCCAAGCTCTTGAATTTTGACCCATGCCACGTTGGTATTTGGCCATTCTGATCCCTATATATGGCCCAAGTACACAGAAACCCTGCTGATTTCGCCCATGGTCAAAATTTGGTTTCAAGAGGTGCACCCATGCAACCATCGTTTACTTCTTCTTTCCAATGATTACTTTTGTTTCTATCCTTACCTAAAGGATAAAGTCTCCATCCCCAAGCCTCAGGTGCTCGCGGGAGGCGCGCCTAAGGACCCAAAGGCGCACCTGGGACTTGCGCGGGAGGAATTTTCTATGCTCAGCAGCAATTTTTCGTGCCATGCTATCGCTGTTGACATTGGAGGAAATCAACCACATCCTTCCAGGCCCAAAATCTGGGAAAGCTGAGGAAGCCACTCATCCCAGGCAGCCGATGGCTTGCTGCCAGATCAGCGAGGGCGACCTAGTCACCCAACTTTCGGTGGAATCTGGGTCTGAAAATGGGCTACAGCTTATTTTTTTTTCGCCACGAAGCATGGGGAAAATGATGACCAACCAGAATGGATTTAGAGGTGGCATATTTTGAGACAAACCCTGCCTCGGAAAGATTTGGACCATCCAATTCTGGGGTGCTGGAAAGAGTGGAGCCATGTGGAGCTCAAACAATTGGGGTAGTTGCCTGGTGGCTCATTGCCTCCCCCAAATCCCTCCAACACTTCAAAAGAAGGGACTTTTTGTTCACAAGAACATAGAAAAACTATCAAAACCTATTCAAACACCATGGGGTATGTTCCAGGGGTCTGTTAGATTATGTTGGATTTTTAGACTTGATCCAGATTGATCCAGTCGCAATGTGTTACAAGCAGGAGAGGCTGATGAAGCCTACTTTTGAGACCCAAACAGCACAGAGAATATAGGGTTTCATAGAAAAAATAAAACACAAAAAAAGCAAAACCAGAGCAAACAAACAAAACAGAAAACCAACAACAATAAAGAAAAGAAAACAAAACAAGAAAAAACAAAACACAAACAAAAAACTGAGGACAATCCAGGTTTTGTTTTTTTTGGTTGTTTTCTAGTTGTTTTTTTGTTTTTTTTGTTTTTTAATGTGTTTTTCTTGTTTTGTTTCTGTTTTTTTCTGGTGATTCTTCCTGTCGGGTTGTTTTTGTTGGTGAAATCTTCAATTCTCAGAATTGGTGAAGTCGCTGTTGTGTTGCTGTTGGATAATCCGACCAAAAGCCCTCCAGGTTTGATGACACCGGTGGCTATTAGCCAATATCCCATGCATTATATCTATATATATATACATATATATATATATGTATATATATATATGATATGTATATATATAATTATATATATAATTATATATATAATTATATATATAATTATGAATATTATATTCCCATCATAACATCACTATTGTTGCTTAAATTCCCAGAAAGACAAAGTTGGGATGATCCTCCAGTAGTTGGTTTTTCATCCCATGAAATGGTGAAATGGTGTTGGTATCCCTGACATGGAAGGGTTATCCAATAACGGTTGGGTAATATTTAGATATATTTAGATATGTCTGTGTTATCATCCCTGAATTTATAGTAAAAATACAAATGTTCATCACTAATTCAATTCATTCTAGTTCCATCCCATTCGTTTCATCTCCCGACTTCGCGAACTAATCCATATAAATGACATATTAGGTCAAACTTAGATGGGTAGTTTAATCCTTTAATCTTTTGGTATCAATGGGATCATCTACGTTCATCAGCTAAGAATTTATGATTTTTTGCAGGGGCCCTCTGGCTGATTGGCCATGTATTTACCATATCTGGTTGGTGGTTTCACACATTTTTTATTTTCCATGATATATGGGATGTCATCCTTCCCATTGACGAACTCATATTTTTCAGAGGGGTAGGTCAACCACTAACCAGATTATTATTAACCATCATTAACCATCATCATAGCCATTAGTATTAACCATCATCATTAACCATATAATAACCATCACCATTATTAACCATTTCTATATGTTTCTTGATTAGATCGTGTGAAAACTCTGCACCCGAGGCTGGTGCAGTTGGCTCGGCTGGTGGGTGACCAAAGCGAAAGTGAGGACAGGGGAGACACAAATCGCACCGGGGGATTCAATGGGAAAACATGGGTTTAATGTGGTTTTATATGATTTAATAGGGAGAGTAACGCTATACTACTGGGATGTTGAGAGATTTTGAGCTGACTCAAGAAAAATGGGGTGATTTCATGGGAGTGAACCAAGAAAAGCTGGGATTTATAGAGATTTCCGATGGGGACATAATGAGATAATAATGGAAGAATAGTGGGATAATGGGATGTAATGAGATAATTGAACTATAATGCGATACCTAATGGGAAAATGAGATAGTAAACAGGGTTGCTATGATAACCACTTGTGGCCTGATGTTTGGCAATTGGCCACTTGACAGTTTTTAAACCTCAATGTTCACCCGTGTAGCTGGGCTGTTGGGAGTAATGTCCTAGGATCGGTTGAAGGATTTTGAAGAGGACACCTCCAAATTTGGCGGTGGAAATCCAGAGTTTCCTGTAGATTTGCCCTTACATCAAGCCTCTTATCACGTGGATTTCTCCCAGACAGCTGGACAGAAAGGCGCCTGACGCCAAGCAGAAGTTGATGGAGGCCAGGCTTTTTTAGTGTTGGAACCACAATTTTTGGGCTGAGGGCAGAAGAAATGGGGGGTACAATCCCAAGAACATAATATTGATTTAGAATGATTTAGATATATGCATGTCTAGAATCATAATGAATCATATATAATTGGATATAATAAGATGTTTCTGACGAGTGCGATGATATCACCCTTGTTCACGCGAAAGAAGGGCCTTGGTGTGTTTGGATTCAGGGCGGCCGGGACCCAGGGGACAATAGTGATTTCCCTTGTTCCCCACCTGCCAGGTGAGGGTTGTTAGATTTTATGTCAGTTGCCTGCTCCTCTCCTCCTCTCCTCTCCTCCTCTCCTCTCCTCCTCTCCTCTCCTCCTCCTCCTGCTCAACCGCGACCCTCGACGCACAGTGTTCTCTGTCGGACCTCAACCACGACCATCCACGCCCAGTGTTCCCTGCCGGACCTCAACCACGACCATCCCCGCCCAGTGTTCCCTGCCGGACCTCAACCACGACCATCCACGCCCAGTGTTCCCTGCCGGACCTCAACCGCGAGTATCCACGCCAAGTGTTCCCTGCCGGACCTCATGTAGGAAGATATGGGACAAAGAATGTGCAGAAGAAAGTTAGAAAGAATGTCAGACAAGTATGTTATATATTACTTGCAAACTCGCGCGTGTGTGGTAGAGTGACCGGGGCAATGCCACTTCTTACTTTGCAGGTGGCCAGATAGAATGCCAGAAGATATGCCAGATGGAATGTCAGATAGAATGCCAGAAGATAGCCATGAGATATGCCAGATAGAATGCCAGAAGGTATGCCAGATAGAATGCCAGAAGATATGCCAGATATAATGCCAGAAGATCTGCCATATAGAATGCCAGATAGAATGTCAGATAGAATGCCAGAAGATATGCCACATAGAATGCCAGAAGATTTGCCAGATAATATGCCACAAGATATGCCAGATAGAATGCCAGAAGATATGCCAGAAGATATGCCAGATAGAATGCCAGAAGATATGCCAGAAGATTTGCGAGATAGAATGCCAGAAGATATGTCAGAATATATGCCAGAAGATATGCCAGATAGAATGCCAGAAGATTTGCCAGATAGAATGCCAGAAGATAGGCCAGAAGATATGCCAGAACATATGCCAGAAGATATGCCAGATAGAATGCCAGAAGATATGTCAGATAGAATGCCAGAAGATATGCCAGATAGAATGCCAGAAGATTTGCCAGATAGAATGCCAGAAGATATGCCAGAACAGAATATGCCAGAAGATATGCCAGATAGAATGCCAGATAGAATGCCAGAAGATATGTCAGATAGAATGCCAGAAGATTTGCCAGTAAGAAAATGTATAAATGTCATGGTGGGGATCACACGAAGTAAAGTATTTTTTTTCATGGTTTTACAATAAATCATATTAATACTTAATAGGGACATGAATGGGAATATACCCTTGTAGCAATCAAACTTGGGCCGGAAAAATCCCCGTGACCGGCACGCCATGGAGGGCACGCCATGTTTCTGAGTAAATTTCATCACGACCGAACCCGTCGCGACCGAGCCCTGGAATCATGGTTAGTAAGGGAAATCATCCCCAATTGGCCGCAAGATTCAGATTCAGATTACTGAAATATTGTAATTTACCCAGATGTTTGATTACAGGAGGGTATTGGTCACATTTGGTGGTAAATTTGACTCCTCATCCTTGTTGCTTGGTCCTTTGAATGCATTGTGTTGGTGTTGATTCCAATCCAATGTGTGCGATCTTGGTTTTAGACTCCATGTCTTTGGATCTATCTAATCTGATCTACAATCTATATAATCTATAATTTGATCTAATCATATCTAATCTATATTATATAATCTACTCTAGTCGAATCTATGTTGTATATATTTGTGTTCCTCTCGCCCCACAGGATCTGTGTGAGCGCCTTCTGCCCAAGGCCTGACATGATGTGAATCATGTGGATGCAATGGGATATTAACTATAGAGAATGGGAATCTAATGGGGAACATCATTGATTTAATGGGGATATCATTGATGTGAATCATGCCCAAAATCTTGTGTTTATGAACTGCGAAAGTTAGTTGTTCGATGCGACGTTTTGATCAGAACTGTGGGACCGCCCCTTGTAACCCAGTCATTGGTGGTAGATGGTTGCCTCATCAATCCCCCAAATATCACCAAGATCTTTCCTCATTCAGATGTTTTCTGATGTGAAGTTAGCAGTTAGGTTTTTCCCCGTGTTTCTTGAAGTGTTGTGTCCCAACTTCGACAACTACAGATCCAGATTGTGAAACCTGGTTACCATACTGGTAAAACCGCATTTTCCATCATGTTCATTCATTTTCCCATATTCTTCATCCTTGAATTCTTGAATCTCATTTGTTCAGGGTTGAAACAGTGCCCCTCTTGGGGTGCTCAGGTGACGGAGTTGTCGGCCAATGGCCGCGCACAACTCAGCCAGCTTTGTAAGACAGAAGGAGGGCCGCTTGGGGCTGGGCTGTGGTTCTCCCAGTGAAATGTTGGTGAATTTTCTTTGCTCATCCATCAAACCCTGTTTGTCTATGTTTGTTCTATTATGTTCTATTGGATTTCTTTATTTGGGGGCTATTGAAGCATTGAATAAGTTAACAGTTAACATTTGGCTAAGTGGATCACAGCATCAGTTGTGACTGGACTTCCGCTACTTTCCATACTCATGAGTAGGGTTATAAGCCACTTACTAAGTGAGGTGAGCCAACTAGTATGAAATCCCAATTTTACAGGTTTGGCGACTGCCAGATTGATACTACTAAGGTCGATAGATTTTAATCCCACACCCGGATATGTCCTGAATTGTGTGAAAGTGCTAATGTTAACCCCTGAGTAACAACCCCAGATAGGTGGGATTTCCCATGGTTTACCCCGAACAAAAATGGAAGGAATTCATCTGTAGGAGATTGATATCATCCCATCCCCCCTTTAATATTAGATACCCCGATACCCCCAAAATGAATGACGGATCATGACGGATCCCAATTCACTAAAGAAACAAAGCCCGATAAAATCCACATGAATCCACCAGGTGTTGGAATGGGGAATCTGAGAGCTTGGTTGAAATGTGGCCGTGTTGAGTGGAATCCCATCCTGCGTTCATATTAAACACCCCCATTGTCTGGTCCCAAAGATGTGGGAAAATCCCCTACATCCACCATGGTTTCTGGAGGGTGTTTCATGTTGATTCCCGTCACCTTGGGAATTTTATTTTTTTGCGAATTGCATCGCTCATCGCAGCCGTTTGTGGTACTGACAAAAGTTGCCTACTGCCACGAGGCAGAACAACGACACGTATTGTCTCAGTTGCGCAATGGCCAAGCTTCAATTCACCATACTCTTTTTATTCGCTCACTGTTGCTTGGATGAACGCTGACATGTCCTATCTTCCGTGTTTTTCTAGAGTTTGTGAGGATGAGAAAGGTGATCATTCGAAAGCCAAAGTGGCCTAGTTGTAACCGAATTGTGCCCTATTTTGGTGTTTTGCATAAATGGGGGATTCCCAAAATGGATGGTTTATAATGGAAAATCCTGTTTAAAATGGCTGATTTGGAGATACCCTCATTTTTGCATCCACCTGAAAGACCACCAAAGGCTCGCTACCCGTATTGGGTTACATCCGCTCGGCGACCGCAGTGACAGGCGCGTTCAGTTCGGGCGCAGCGTTGGGATGTTGAGTGTTTTTCTCCTCATCGTGGCCTGCACCAAAATGGGTGTGTCCAGAAACGTGGTATGTTTGTCACCCTGAATGGATAGATATGTATATTATATGATTTATTATATGTATATATTATATACCATTTTAATCGAAATGATGATGAAGCACTCAATGTTGGGTACCCTATTATCCCACCAAAAAAAGGCATTAAAATCGAATTTTCACGTGAAGATATCTGAGGCTTGAAATTCACAAACGGCCCAAACGCGATTTCGCATCTTCCACACTGCAGTTGGATTTGTTCAGGGAAAATCTGCCAGAATTGAACCCTGGTTTGATGCATCCCGCTGGTTGTCGGGAATATACAGCCCCAAAAAAAGCCAGATTAAGCCATAAAGGGGTATAGCATGGCATACCCATGTATACCCTACCTATTAATATTCATGGGTTATGCAATGTTATGAATCACTTACGATCCCTGGGAGTACCCTCTGGTAATTTATCGATATTGAAAATCAGAAGGTTCAGAAACGGTAAATCATGAAATTCAATGGGCCATAGCTTCGCTTAAAAACATTACCAGGTTGGCTACATCAAAACCATATCCCATAGGATCCATGTGTGCGATATATGGTAGCATTTACCATCAATATACCCCAAATGTTAGCATATATACCATACATGGATCCTATGGGTATATATGTATACATATATATATATAATTATATATATATACATATATATATACATATATATATACATATATATATATATATACATATATATATGCTAGCCCCCCCCCCCAAAACCGACGTTTTTCTCTTTCTTGTTTTGAAGACTGAGTAAATAGCGTGCTTTTTAAAATAAGTATACTGGAGTGATTTTTGATTTCTGACAATTACGTTGAGCAACATGAGAATCTAGAGGAATATTGGAAATAAACTCTATTTTTCATATTTTAGATTTCATATCTAATATCAAGTTTAGAACTGGAGTAAAAAGCTTTAAAGCCTCATCTAAGATATTTAATAATCTGTCTTCTGGAAATTCCATTCCACATCCTTCCACCATAGTTATTTCATTTTTTGAGCCACTAATAAATATATCCATATTCTCTGAAGAAGAACTAGAAACAGATGGAAAAAAAAAAAAAACTGGTGATTCAAATTGTGCCAAAATATCTAAAACATGCTATTTTTGTATGTTTTTTTTTTTCTCCTTGCTTATTGTTTTAATTACATACACACAATTTTTACAATCTACCAAAAAATAAAAATAAATAAAGCTCTTGCTATAAATAGTTGGATTAAAAATGATTGGCAAAACTGCTTTAAACGCTAGCAAGAAAATATATATCTAGATATATATCTTATAAAAATCACTTAATATAACTCGACAATCTATTACTACAAAACCAATTAAATTTTAATAGTTCTTATTTCTTCAGTTGTTTAAAAGATATGGATAAAAGGATAGTGCAATGTCGCATTTTAATAAAGCAAAATCATACTCAAAGCACAAACATGTATCATAACATTATAATAAGCATCAATATAATTAAGGATTAATTTTTGATTCTTTATTTTCCAGAAAAGATCTATATACGTCTAAACCCATATAGAATAGAACAAAATTTAGCTCCTATATTAAACCCATCTTTTCAAGAGACAATAAAATTGTACTGACTTAAGAATATGCTATGCAAGGGAACTATTAGTATTTAAAAAATACACTCTTGCCTACAAATTACTTAATCAAGCTAGCAAAAATATAACATATATTGACAATATATAAAAATACATAACTTGGCAGGATTTATAGCACTTGTAAAATTAAAAGTATATAATATTGCACTAAAGCATTTTTCTTATATAGATGCGATTGCTACATCACCAAATCAAATAAGTAGACATTCCTATTTTATGTATATTTGCATGCAACATATGCAACATCTAAAATATCATGCACTGTCAAAAATATTATAAAGGGCTTCAAAATACTGTGCACCTTTTTATGGAATGATAGCACATGAATTACTCAAGAATTCACAAATCTCTTTACCAAAAACAATTGATATTAATGATGCAAATATATATATATATATGAATGTCTTAAAACAAACATTACAAGATGAAATTGAGTTTATATCTTACCTAATAAAATATAAAACATATAACCTTGCAGACAGTTTAGTAACTCAACTATTTAACAATATATGTAAAGATATTTTTCATATAACAATATTTTTGATATATGGACAAGAGAATCAACATCTGCAAGTGATTATTTGTCAATGTGCTTTGAGTTGTAATATTGTAATTGCAGATAAACTGTTTCAACAAATGCCATTACCTGATGAAATTCCACTTCAAACTCATTATTTAACTCATGTACAATATATATGTATATATACGTATATATTAATTGTTGTCTTACTGTTGAACCCAGGTACTTAGAGTAATTTTGTCACCAAAAGCGTTTGCAAACGTTTGCAAACGAGCCCAGGGACCCAAGTACTTAGAAAGATTCAAGATTCAAGATTCCCAGAAAGAATTCTTGAATCCAAGGGGATAGGATTCAAGATTCCCAGAAAGAATTCTTGAATCCCAGGATTCAAGATTCAAGATTCCCAGAAAGAATTCTTGAATCCAAGGGGGCAGGATTCAAGATTCAAGATTCCCAGAAAAACTTCTTGAATCCAAGGGGATAGGATTCAAGATTCAAGATTCAAGATTCCAGAAAGAATTCTTGAATCCCAGGATTCAAGATTCAAGATTCAAGATTCCCAGAAAAACTTCTTGAATCCCAGGATTCAAGATTCAAGACCTATCCCCTTGGATTCAAGAATTCTTTCTGGGAATCTTGAATCTTGAATCCTGGGATTCAAGAAGTTTTTCTGGGAATCTTGAATCTTGAATCTTGAATCCTATCCCCTTGGATTCAAGAAGTTTTTCTGGGAATCTTGAATCTTGAATCCTATCCCCTTGGATTCAAGAAGTTTTTCTGGGAATCTTGAATCTTGAATCTTGAATCCTGATCAGGAACGTTTGCAAGCGTTTGCAAACGTTTGCAAATACTTCTTGTAAAAAATACTCTAAGTACATGGATTTAGTAATAGTAAGATAACAAATAATATACATATGTGTATATATATATGCATATATATGTATGATACTGCCCCACTGGATCTCAAACTGAACAAGGTAACTATCCCAAAAGCGTTACAATCTTGAAAATGTCGGTTTTGGGGGGGGGGTACCATATATATATATACATATATATATATATAATCACTTGTGAAGTCCGAGAAAAACCATGTTGCTGCCGATATTTTGTGGGTCTAACCCCTGAGAAAAAGCCCACGTTTTTTGTCCCATTGGGACGATCGTGGATCCCAGGTGATGTGGTGAAAGGGGCGGGAAACTTGACGAAGGGCGGGAAGGTGGGCATCTATGCCACCCTTCTCCAAGTACCTTGACGCCTTAATGGAGATTTGATGCAAGGTGAGGCCAGAAGCCATATCCACCCTAAACCCTACCGTAGATGTTCACACAAGTTCGAAGTTCACTTAGCTATTGCGATTCACACAGTGTGTTATGCATTTGGGGATGTCGGCAGAATGGCCGAATGGCGAGACTTGCTTCTAAACTCTATTCCCCCAATCCTAAACACTAAAAAAAACTGACATGAAACCCTACGTAAGCCTTGAACATAAATTCTTACTAAAACCGTGGTTAAAAAAAACTATATAAATGAAACCCTAGATAAACCCTAAACAAACCCTAAAGAGTTGGTGATTATATAGTATAAACCTCTGGGCAGCACCCCTGGCCTGGGGATATAATATATATATATACGTATATACTACATATATATATACACACTACATATATATATATATACATATATATATATGGATCACCCCACCAAATAGCATCTTAATGCTGTTGGATGAGAACTTGGGGTGAGCCCAGCGAGGCTGCATCACTTGGTGATTCACCCTTAGTTTACCTTTGTGAAATGGGCTTTATGACCCTACCCTACCAGGTGGTGCCCCAGTTCGTTGGCTAAGTTGGTGCGTGAACATAACTCCAATTTCACTATGGTTTATGTTGGATACATCGTGATATATTCATACTTACTACCCTCTGGTAAACTAACATAACTATGGAAAATCACAATTTTTAATGGGAAAATCCACTATAAATGGTCATTTTCCATAGCTACGTTAAATTACCAGAGGGTAACTGGGGGGGGTTTACCACCTTGTAGCCACCTAGCCATCACCGAGCCGAGGTCTTGAATCCCGGCCTGGGTGACCTGACTCTCTTGATGGAGTGCTGTGGGGAGGCCAATGGCCTGGCCGACAAGGCCAGCTATTTGGTGAACACCAACCAGTACACCAGTCATATTGAGGAGAACGTCAAAAAGGACCCGAGACCTATACGACTTGGATAATGACTGGGGGCACCTCCGTGGTGAAACCGCCATTGGTTGAAGCATAATTGGAATATATACTTAAATTGAATATAAGGAGATTTTTTGTGCATTTTATGTTTGAATGGGATACATGATGTATATACATAGAACCAACCACATGATATTTGGATAATTCTCCCCACGTTATGCATGGCCCTGGACATCAAATTATGGCCAGGGCAAAATGGAGAACTCTAAATTTTAACAGGATGGGGCCCCAAGATAGCGTTCAGTTGGTTTATAAGTGGCTGAATTCTATGGTTTATGGTAGATATAACTATAGTTAATGGATGTTCATGGGGGGGTTATTTCATGGTTTATAAACCAACGTTCACATCACTGGGGGGGCCCATCCTGCAGGTACGAAAAACTAATTTTCTGATCGGAGTTCATGAAGCAGAATTGGGGCACTCTATGTGAAATATGACCCCAAAAGAATTCATGGGTGGCAAGAGGGCGGTATCAGGTAGCTTTGCCCCAAATCTGAGCATTTCCAGCATCTGGTCAGGATCATTGCATGTCCAGTTTTGTGAATTATGTTGGGTTCAATGGGTTAATATGGTCTTAATTCTGTTATGCTTTACTGCTGGATTATGTTGTAATTAATGGGTTTAATGTGGTTAACGACATGTCTGAACATGGTGTTCGGGTACCGGTACTGTTGAAATCCAGTGAATAGGAAAATGGATGAACAATAGGTTCAATTTAACAAAAACCATGATAGTTGAACCATTTAACTATTGGTATACCCATGCTGTTGAACCATGATAAACCATCAGAATTTTGGGCATCAATTGGTCAATGGCATGACCCCCTAGACCACCTGCGACAGACCTCCAGGACTTTGTGGGTGAGGGAAAGTGTGCAGCGCCCGGCCCTTTGAAGACCTTGCTTCAGCAAGGCCAAGAGGAGTGCTCTTACTTTTACAGCTTCAAGAACAAGGACTACAAGGAGCATGCTGGCCAAAGACTTCAGTCATATGCAATTTTTAGCCTTTTTGAGAGATACCGAACATGAATGAACATGGGTCATGGGCCCATATGGAGCCGATGTCCGTAGCTCTGCAATGTCTTTTGCCCAAGGTACAGCTTCTCGGCCTATTGTGTCCCGAACGATGTCATTTCGAACTTTGCGGACACCAAAGGATTGCCCATGGGATACACAGGGGTGAACCAAATTCTCAACCGCAACGCCGGCGAATTGGTCTATGCTGCGGAAGGCTACTTGGGATTCTGCTATGATGGCATCTTGGCTGCGAACTCGCTTGGCTGAGTTGTTTGTAAGACGTTGGGCAACATTGGGCAACATGGGTCCGAAAATAATGCTACCTCAAATGGCAATGTTAGTGAAAGAAATTATGGCAAACAGATCTATATATGACTGACGGTGTTTATTTGGCAAAGAAAAGAGTAGTCTTCGGGCATACCCCGGATTGTCCAAACCACCATATTTATGTTGCAAAACGAGGTAGGAACACCCTGAGAACGAGGTAGGCATTTCATGCACAACTTTTGGAGAATGCGGGAACTGCCTCGCACAAAAATGGATAACGAGGTAGGTACAACTCGTCGATTACGTGATGGACCAAGTACTTAGTACTTGTACATCCAAATACTTTCCGCCGCCCATATATATATATATACATATATATCCTGTAATTATGCATATATGATTATATTGTATATATAGATATTGCCAAGTTCGTATTGATAACCCCTCCCTAGAAGACAAGTGTCTCTCCCAATTAAAAACTAGGGTTTGTCACACACAAAAACAAGCAACCTGCCTTTCAATGAGTCGAGATCTCTCTTTTTGATGGTGTGATTTTGACAAGTACCCCATTTTCAGACAAACACTTTCAGAGAGAAACGAGTGTTGTTGGTACATTCAGGTTTGTCCCAAAATATGGGTTACCCTCTGGTAAACTAACATAGCTATTGAAAATGGCCATTGAAATAGTGGATTTTCCCATTAATAGCATGGTGGATCTTTCCATAGCTATTTTGACATAACCAGAGGGTATGCCTAAAAATGATCCAAACATCTCCAAACTGCTTGCCATGAAACAAATCCATCCTTTTCCGATGGGACATGAAAAACAGAAAGATTTTTTCCACAGATCAGCCGAATTGGAGAAACCCAGACGACCTGGTTGGCTTTAACGCCCACATATATTTGAGTAGATAATATTGGTTATTCAGTATATATGTGTTTTTTCAAAATATAGCATAATATGATTTCATATACTATATACATATACATACAAATATACGTATATATATATATACCCCTGCCTTCAATTCGATAGTGTTCCTGCCAACAATCGGGATGACCGAAATCGCTCGCCAAAATGTGCGATTTCTCGAGGCATGAAGACAGTGAACGAAGCCAACAACAGTTTCAAGTTGTTCAAGCCCACCTATGTGGACATCTTCGGCCAAAAGTTTGATACCGGATACATGGAGAACGTGGGCTTTCCCGGTCTGGGCAGGTTGAACATCATGGACATGATGCAGAGGACGGGGGCGATGGGTTTGGGGATGGTGCTCTTCCTACAGGATGCTGCGAGGAGTAGTGCCCCAGTTCGTTTCATTATATAACTCATGTAGCCAGAGTATGCCAGAGTGAATTATGATGAATTATGATCATCCCCATGACGGATCCATGGTGCTGCCATATATGGATATATATGGTCACATTTACCATTAATATACCCCCTTTATGTTCGTGTATATACCAGCACCATGGATCCTATGATCATCATAGACCAAGCAAAATTGGGGATGTTTGGAACATGGCGAGCCCCACAGCCCAGCAGAAGAATCTTGGTACATTACGGTAAACGAAAAGAAATCAAATCGCTTGGGAAAAGCTTCTAATATGGGATAATAATGGTTAATTTTGGTTAATAATGGTTAATAATGGTTAATAATGGTTAATAATGGTTAATAATCACTGGTTGGTGGTTTGGAACATTTGTTATGTTCCATAAATAATATGGGATAACCCTTCCCATTGACTTTCATATTTTTCAAGATGGTTAAAAAAAAACACCAACCAGTTGAAATGAATGGAGACCACAGATTTAAATACTGGTTTTGGGGGCAGTTCACCTGGATCCAGAAAAAATCCCATCGATGTGTTTGCTGGTTGCATCAACGGTTGCATCATGCTGCATCCGCCCTTTTTGTTGCTTCACTGGATGAATGAAAAACACCAAATACAAAGATCTTGAGTCTTTTTGAGGGCGTGGGGATAAGAAATGTAGGAGTGTGCCGGCGCCTTTCCTTGGAACCCTCTTTGTCTACAAGAACAACTTTTGGAGCAAATCGCAAAGCGCCCTGAACATCACGCACTTTGACATGAAGCAATGGGCCGCGAAGAAGGCGCTGATGAATGGATTGGCTCCCGAAAAGATGGGGATGATCCCCCCAAAAAAAAAACCGTTCGAATCCCAGGGGATCCCAGGGGCTTTCGCAATTTCTTTGGGGCCAGTCCGAGCGAGGTCTTATATATATATATAGTAATATATATATATAGTAATATATATATAGTAATATATATATATATAGTAATATATATATATATGTAGTAATATATATATATAGTAATATATATATATAGTAATATATATATATGGTAATATATATATATGGTAATATATATATATATATGGTAATATATATATAGTAATATATATATAGTAATATATATATATAGTAATATATATATATAGTAATATATATATACATAGTAATATATATATATAGTAATATATATAGTAATATATATAGTAATATATATAGTAATATATATAGCTATATATATAGTTATATACATATAGTTATATATATAGTTATATACATATAGTTATATATATATAGTTATATACATATAGTTATATATATAGTTATATATATATAGTTATATACATATAGTTATATATATAGTTATATATATATAGTTATATACATATAGTTATATATATATATACATATTATATATATATATATATATATCCACATATTATAAATATATATCCCATGGATATGCCATTTATCACCAGGTATTCCATGACATTCCCATACATTTCCTGTATTTGGGCCTGGGTTAAAATGGCTCGCCAGGCTGCAAGCCAACCGGCAGCTCCCAACACAGCCGAGTACCAGAAGGACCCGTGTTTTCTTTAGGAAAGACCATGAGTAGGTCCCTCAATTCAGCTGATTTCGAGGTGGAAAAAATGGGAGAGGAATTGGCACCATTTCTGCGTTCAAGGTATACTATCCAGTAAACCAACAGTTTGCGAACTGGAAGCCGTGGCCTATGCACTTCGATGATCAATCCCGTTTTTAGAAATGTTGATGTTCCAGTCCGCAAATTGTCAGTTTACCAAAGGGTATCCTCTGGGTTTCTCATATCTCAATGGCTGGATTGGGCCAGGGCTAACGCGGCTAGCAGTTAGCCATATCAAGACCCGACGCATTAAACGTACCCATTAAAATGGGGCTACAATTTTAGTAGTTTTACGAATTCTTATGGGAACTTGGAGGGTGTAGGTATATCCAAATATCATCAAAAAATCACATATCCGCTTCCTACATGGATGACTATCTCCCCACTACCGCCCGCCCGTGGTATTTCTCGTTCGCGGCTAGCGTTGCGCGAATGTTAGCCGATGGTTAGCCAAGAGGAATCATCCCAAAAAGGGAATTTACAGGAAAGCCCCATATTTTCCATGGGAAAATCGATTGTTTCCTGCAGATGTTCCCAAAAAAACCAGTCCATTGAGAGAGACGTTTCCCCAAAAAAAAACAGGGTTGTCCCAGTCTATCAATGTACCCAATTTTTGGTACCCAATTTGTGGAACTGGCACACTGCCCAGACTTCGGCAAGTGTTCATGGATATCCAGCTGTTTACCCCCTGTTTACCCCCCAATGATAAATGGTTACTGTTTTCTAAATGGCGGTTGATACGCCCTGAATAAACCCACAAAAAGGGCCTTGGGAAGGCCTAACTGGGCTGCTTAAGCATCCCCATGATGGTTTTTCTATCCATTTCTATCCCCATACCCCCAAAACATTCTTGGCTTCCGGTCACCGGCTCATCCCTTTTTGTTTTTCATCAATGGAAGATCCACAAAAAGATATGAGTAGCATCTATTAATTACCATGGTTACTATTATCTATTATCCATTACTGTTACTACTATTATCCACCACATCATTAATATTACTATGATTCCTTTTTCCTAAAATAGGGATACCCCTAAATCATGCATTTTAATAGGGTGTTTTCATCAAAAAAATCACCCAGCTATTGGGGTAGCCTACCATGACTATGGAAAGCTTTGTTCCTGTCGCTGTCCACAAGAACTCCACGAGGAGATGGGCCAAGAGGTGGGCAAAGTCGCCGATGACCTGGCGCCCTTCCAGAACAAGAACCTGAGCCCAGAGCAGCAGGCAGCTTTAACCCAGCTGATGTCCAACAAGGCCCAGCTGATGGTGAAATCCCATCCGGTTCTGACTTGGATGATGACTGGGGTAGCCATGGGTAGCCATAGTCATGGAAACCACCAGTTGGCATGTTGTTCATCCGTTGCCAAATGTTGGGACATCCCCCAGTGACGACGACGTTTTTTCGTGGCGAAGCTTCTGACGCCACGGGCGTCTTCAGGAGAGCGCGGCACTTGCTAAGAACATCTATGCGAAGATCGAGGCAGACAAGAAGAAAGCGGCGGAAACGACACTTGGAAAACAAAACAACGACTTGGACCACAACTTGGTTGGAAAATCTGGAAAAAAACAAGCCTCAAAGCTCGCAAGAATGGTTTAGTGACATGTTATGACTGTGTACACAAATATATATGTATAGTTGTGCATAGTCATTGCAATGATAATAGTAATAGAATATATTGAATACAACATGTATGATCCTGATCATGATAATGATTAACAAATAAAGATCATAGTAGTAATGACAACAAGAATGACAATGCTAAAGATCATACTAAATAGGAAACACAATAGTAGCAATACCAAGAATGAAGGGAGGGAAGCCGATCTCAGGGCACTTCCGGCATGTTACTAACCGTACCACTGACCAAACAGCAGAAAACCCGAGTTTTAACCGATGTCGTCACCCCAGCCCCCCAGCCCCTGCCTAGGAAAGCCAAGCTTGATGGCTTCATTGGCATGATGGGCTATACTAAGGTCACAAAGAATCATCAGCCAACTTATGATGTGGCTCCTCCAGGCAACAATCTGATCGAGCCAATATCGGATCTGAACATGGCAGATGCTCGGCTGAAGTCTCCAAGCCTGGCATCGCTTCGACTTGCTGCATCTAGAATCGAAACTGGTAAAAAAAGCTAGTCAAGAAGTCCCCCCCAAAAAAAGTTGAGTTAAAACTCCCACCAACCCTACAACGGACTCGAACTCTCCGTGGATCCGTGGCTCCCCCGAGGCATTGTTGAAGAAGAAGTCGGCTCCACCTCCCACAGGCATCGATGCGCTTCCCAAAGCCGCTGCGGCGGCACTTCCCAAAGCGGCCGCTGCTGCCTTGGAGGCACCCGCCGCACCCGCCGCACCCGCCGCACCCGCCGCGCATCCATTGCTGCAGAAGCTGATGGCTGGGGGGGCGAAGGGTGCAGAGGTGACCAAGCTGCATCTTTCTTTGGAAATGATGCCTCAAGATCCTCAAGTCGGTTATGGTAGTTTGGGTGATTTGGGGATATACTGTCAGGCGTTTGATGATATTCCCATATATTCCCTTTTATTCCCACTTTTATTCCCAGTTACCAAGGGTTGTATATATTTCCAATTATTTGAATCATTTCCAAACTTTGAAAACATGCCAGAAGCAGGGCGGAACTTGAGGAGTGTATCAGGGACCGATGCTGGAATTTCTTGGGTGATAGAGTTCAAATATTGCATTGATTTGCCTCTTGCTTGATTTAGATTCTGGATGTCCTGACTGAACAAATTTGTCCGTGCCGATCTCAATCCAAGTCAACTTTTGTCACAAGCTCACGTGGGTACAAAAAACATCCACCGTTCATTGAGATTGCTGTAGAAATACAGGATGAGAAAGAAGGATTGAAAATCTATGCAAGTACTAAAAGCTTCAACCCCAACCCAGACGCCTCACTGCCCAAGGCTGGTGCAACCAATCCTGCTGCGCATCCATTGCTGCAGAAGCTGATGGCTGGGGGGGCGAAGGGTGCAGAGGTGACCAAGCTGCATCTTTCTTTGGAAATGATGCATCAAGATCCTCAAGTCGGTTATGGTAGTTTGGGTGATTTGGGGATATACTGTCAGGCGTTTGATGATATTCCCATATATTCCCTTTTATTCCCAATTACCAAGGGTTGTACATACTTCCAATTATTTGAATCATTTCCAAACTTTGAAAACATGCCAGAAGCAGGGCGGAACTTGAGGAGTGTATCAGGGACCGATGCTGGAATAGCTCGGGTGATAGAGTTCAAAGATTGCATTGATTTGCCTCTTGCTTGATTTGGATTCTGGATGTCCTGACTGAACAAATTTGTCCGTGCCGATCTCAATCCAAGTCAACTTTTGTCACAAGCTCACGTGGGTACAAAAAACATCCACCGTTCATTGAGATTGCTGTAGAAATACAGGATGAGAAAGAAGGATTGAAAATCTATGCAAGTACTAAAAGCTTCAACCCCAACCCAGACGCCTCACTGCCCAAGGCTGGTGCAACCAATCCTGCTGCGCATCCATTGCTGCAGAAGCTGATGGCTGGGGGGGCGAAGGGTGCAGAGGTGACCAAGCTGCATCTTTCTTTGGAAATGATGCATCAAGATCCTCAAGTCGGTTATGGTAGTTTGGGTGATTTGGGGATATACTGTCAGGCGTTTGATGATATTCCCATATATTCCCTTTTATTCCCAATTACCAAGGGTTGTACATACTTCCAATTATTTGAATCATTTCCAAACTTTGAAAACATGCCAGAAGCAGGGCGGAACTTGAGGAGTGTATCAGGGACCGATGCTGGAATAGCTCGGGTGATAGAGTTCAAATATTGCATTGATTTGCCTCTTGCTTGATTTAGATTCTGGATGTCCTGACTGAACAAATTTTTCCGTGCCGATCTCAATCCAAGTCAACTTTTGTCACAAGCTCACGTGGGTACAAAAAACATCCACCGTTCATTGAGATTGCTGTAGAAATACAGGATGAGAAAGAAGGATTGAAAATCTATGCAAGTATTCAAAAGCTTCAACCCCAACCCAGACGCCTCACTGCCCAAGGCTGGTGCAACCAATCCTGCTGCGCATCCATTGCTGCAGAAGCTGATGGCTGGGGGGGCGAAGGGTGCAGAGGTGACCAAGCTGCATCTTTCTTTGGAAATGATGCATCAAGTCGCTTATGACATGTTATGACATGATTGGTAGTTTGGGTGATTTGGGGATGTACTGTCAGGTGTTTGATGATATTCCCTTTTATTCCCAATTACCAAGGATTGTACATACTTCCAATTATTTGAATCATTTCCAAACTTTGAAAACATGCCAGAAGCAGGGCGGAACTTGAGGAGTGTATCAGGGACCGATGCTGGAATTTCTTGGGTGATAGAGTTCAAATATTGCATTGATTTGCCTCTTGCTTGATTTGGATTCTGGATGTCCTGACTGAACAAATTTGTCCGTGCCGATCTCAATCCAAGTCAACTTTTGTCACAAGCTCACGTGGGTACAAAAAACATCCACCGTTCATTGAGATTGCTGTAGAAATACAGGATGAGAAAGAAGGATTGAAAATCTATGCAAGTACTAAAAGCTTCAACCCCAACCCAGACGCCTCACTGCCCAAGGCCGGCGGTGGGGAAGCGGCGAAGAAAGATGTGACCAAGCTGCAATTCGTTTGAGGGATCATACCTAAAGTCAGCTACATGATTTATGAGTGAGGTGTATCTTCTATATGTTTTAAAGTCTAATCAGACGCCCAGGCATCAATTTCTGACCTTTGGGGCTCATCTTGAGTTGTTGTGATGCATTGATGGGAGAACAAACCCACTGATGGACAGAAGCTGGTTGAGGCTCTGGGTCTCTCTATCTCTCTTTCTCTCTCTCTCTCTCTCTTTCTATCTATCGATCTATCTATCTATCTATTAATCTATCTAATCTATCTAATCTAATATATCTAATCTAATCTATCTAATCGATCTAATCTATCTGATCTATCTAATCCATCTAAACTATCTAATCCATCTAATCTATCTAATCTAATCTATCTAATCTAATCTATCTAATATATCTAATCTATCTAATCTATCTAATTTATCTCATCTATCTATCTATCTATCGATCTATCTATCTATCTATCTAATTAATCTTATCTATCTAATCTATCTATCTATCTAATCTATCTTATTTATCTAATGTATCTAATTTATGTAATCTATCTAATCTATATGTCTATCGATCCATCGATCTATCTTTCTACCTACCTACCTACCTACCTACCTAATCTATCTATTAATCTAATCTAATCTAATCTAATCTAATCTAATCTAATCTATATAATCTAAGCTAATCTAATATATCTAATCTAGCTAATCTATCTAAACTATTTTATCTATCTAATCTATCTAATCTATCTTATCTTATCTAATCTATCTACCTACCTACTACCTACTTATCTACCTATCTTTTTAGCTATCTATCTATCTATCTACCTATCTATCTATCTATCTTTCTTTCTTTCAATACATATCTATCTATCTATCTATCCATCCATCCATCCATCCATCCATCCATCTATCTATCTATCTATCTATCTATCTATCTCCCTCTCTCTCTCTCTCTTTCTCTCTGTCTGTGAGCCTGCCTGGCTGTTTGTCTGTCTGTCCGTCCGTCTGTCTGTCTGTCTGTTTGTCTCTCTCTCTCTCTCTCCCTCTCTCTCTCTACCTATCTTTCTTCCTTCCTTTCCGTCTATCTTTCTTTCTTTCTGCCTATCTTTATGTGAATCTGTCTACCTAACTTTCCATCCAGTCATTCATCCATCCATCCATCTCCCTTCTCTCTGTCAATCTCTCCCAATCTTCTCTGTCTCTCTTTCTATCTCTATCTCCATATTTCCATCTATATCTTTCTCTATCTCTATCTTTATCTCTGTCTCTTTTATTTCACTATCTATCTACTCTATATTGAGAGCACATGGCTCTGAATATTGAGTTGCGCCATCTTTGTCAAAGGCAAAATACAGGGGATAGATGGCGCAACTCCATTTTCAAACAGGTAGTTCGCGCCATGTATGTCCAAAAATGACCTAGTTTTTTGCAGTCTTCTGCGCTGGTTTGCACCCACAATTTTTCCTCAACATCAAGCTGCCTTTTGGGGACATAGATGGCGCAAGTCCCACTCATTCGCCAAAATCAGGCTGGGAATGCCCACATAGATGGCACAAGTCCCTCATACCTCCCGACATCCCTCTAACCGACCTAACCAAAATATACCACATAGATGGCGCATCTCCTTTCATCCTCAGAAAGATATATGCGCCAAAAACCGGGCCTGTTTCCAAACTATTCCAAACCACATAGATGGCGCAAGTCAGGCAAGGGATGGATGATGAGGACAAAAGCCTGTTTCTAAACGCGTTTGCCAATGCCAACCCCCCTCAGCCTGCTGAACTTCCATGTTTGGGACGCTATTTTAGGGCAATTTTTTCCCCAATTGGATCTTTGACACAAGCCACATAGATGGCGCAACTCGTTTTATGTTCCAGCCAAAATAGCGCCGTTTTCTTCCTCACCGCGCAGTGCCATCTTATGGGTATTTTGGTTTTTGAGTTGAGCCATCTACTTTCAGATTAGTGTATCTTCATCTATCTAGCAATCAATGAAAAACGATCTATCTATCTGATCTATCTAGCTATCTGCCTATCTGTCTAGCTATCTATCGATTTATCGCTATTATTATGCAAGGCTTCCTTGGAAAGTGGAAGTTGACAGATCCCAAATGAAGGAAGTCTGTGAGACTTCCTCAAAAAATGGAATTGCACAGCTCCAAAACGGAGCAACTCTGCGAGGCTTCCTCCAAACTTCGAATTTGGCAGCATCAAAAACGAAGTAATTCTACTACACTTCCTTAAAACATGGGAACTTGAGTGCAAAGCTGACAGCCTCATGCCAGCGAATTTTGCGATTTGTCTATCCCATCTCTCTAAAGTGAGATGTCTCTTGTACTGCGCCTGCCACGCTAAATACATCTTTACAGCTCTTCAAATGCCCCACGCCTGCTATCTTGTTTCAAACTGCTGCAAAGCTTTCATCCGATCCCATGCTTGACGCCCAAAAGTGGTGCGAACATGTGGTGCCTGTAACATTTTGACTTGGAAATGTGCTTCGCGCCGCTGCGTGCACTTTTTGAACAGCTCAACTTCCAAAAGCGTTCCGAGAAGGAGGTTTGTTTTTACCTTTTGGCTTTCAAATGTGCTTCGCGCCGCGGTTTTTGATTTATTATCCCGCCAGATGGCTCCGCACCCTCCGCTGTAGCGAGCCTACTGTACTTTTTGACCCTCCGGAGCCCCAAAACATTGGATAAACACAGTGTTTCGCGACTGTACCTACTTCTTCGATCCTTTCGATCCTTTTCGCGCAATGTGATTTTTTTTCTACTGATTCTTTCTCCTCTGACTTTTCCTGCACCTGTTGCTGCATCTGTCCATGCGTTGGAAGTTTGACTTCTAAATCCGCTTCGATTACACAATAATTTTGAGGAAGGAACGTCAACATCCCATAGATTCGAGCTAATTATCTATTTTGCTGTTCTCAGGCTTCCTTCGAGGTGCCTGGGGCTCCCTGGGGGCCCTGCGGCCTGCGCAGGAGACGATCACATTCAACGGCTTCAAAGTTCCTGTGAACAAAGTTCCTGCGAAGTTGAGGGTTGGCGATGGAGAAGTGGCGAAGAAAGACGTGACCAAGCTGCAACTTCTTTGAGGGATCGTACCTGAAGTTCGCTACATGATTGGTGGTTGAGGTGTATGCACTCATGTAATTCGATGCAATGTCATCTATATTTTTCACCTTAAAAAGGCTAATGATACGAACAGACATCAGCAATTTACTGACCTGTGGGGCTCATCCCAGAATAGGCGTAGAACTTGCAGAGTGTATCAGGGGCTGAATGCGGAATGAGGTTTAGGACTCAACTGCTCAACTACTGTGGAAAAGATAGAATTCAAAATTTGCAAGTCAACTGTCTAGACAACTCAAAACACTAAAGACCCACCATTCATAGGTTTTTCTTTATAGGATGGAAGACGTCCAGTTATTTGTTGTACATATTTCTCGCTTCTATGTGCGATCATGGAAGGCACCACTTGTCATGGGCCAATCAAAACCGATCACATATTATAGAATAACTTTGATGGATGAACACCCACCAACATTCTATAGATCCTGGCTATTTATTTTGCTGTTCCCAGCGTTCCTTCGACCCGCGGGCGCCCTGGCGGCCCCTTGCCGCCTGCAGCCTACGCAGGAGACCATCACATTCAACGGCTTCAAAGTTGATGTCAAGTCGGCAGAAGACCTCAGGGCCGAAAGAGCAAAGTTAAAGGAGGAGCTGAAGGCCTCCAAATCAAAACATGGAGGAGTGTACGTTGGAGTTTACATACATGCGGGTACCGCAATAGCTAGATGGTTTGTAATGGAAAATCCTGTGCGAATGGATGATTTGGGGATATACTGCCAGGTGTTTGATGATATTCCCGGTTGTAAATACTTCCAACTACCAGTAATATCGCGCAAGGCAGTGGCGGAAGTTTCCAAGATAGGGAACCTATAGGAGAGGTGAGTTGTTGTGATGCATGGACGGTAGAGCGACCCCATTGATCTCTCTCTCTCTCTCTCTTTGTCTGTATCTATGTGTCTAGCTGTCTAGCTGTTTATCGATCTCTCTGACTACTATCTATCTCAGTCTCTTTCTATCTATTTATCCATTTATCTTTCTATCTATTTATCTATCTACCTACCTACCTATCTATATCTATCTGTCTATGTATGTATCTATCTACCTACCTACCTATCTATCTATTTGTCTATCTGTCTATGTATTGATCTATCTACCTATCTGCCTGCCTACCTACCTATTCATCTACCTATCTATCTATCTATCTATCTATCTACCTATTCATCTACCTATCTATTTATCTATCTATCTATCTATCTACCTATTCATCTACCTATTCATCTACCTATCTATCTATCTATCTATCTATCTATCTATCTATCTATCTATCTATCTATCTATCTATCTATCTATCTATCTATCTATCTGTCTATATCTTTCTTTCTATCTATCTATCTGTCTATCTATTTATTATCTGTCTATGTACCTATCCACCTGTGCTTTTATATTTCTATCTATCTACCTATCTATCCATCTATCTTTCTATCTATGGATCTTTCTATCGATCTTGCCATCTATCTTTCTATTTATCCATCTTTCAACTTATTATCTTATCTAATCTATATAATCAATTCTAACCAAATCTAATCTCATCTTTCTATTGATCTGATGGGGTTGTATTTTGGAGCATCCGATCTTCAGGTTTGCCAAGATGATTTT
This sequence comes from Cladocopium goreaui, assembly GCA_947184155.2. Lineage (NCBI taxonomy): Eukaryota > Dinophyceae > Suessiales > Symbiodiniaceae > Cladocopium > Cladocopium goreaui. Next base: position 308,853 of record CAMXCT020006610.1, on the reverse strand, counting down.
ATGCGATAGGTTTAGCACTTCGTATGGCCTGGCTTCACTGTATCGTGGCCGTCGCAGTACTTTAAAGAGATGGGACGCAAAAATCGCAAAACGCATTGGCACGAGGCTGTCAGCTTTGCACTCAACTTTCCATTTTTGAAAGAAGTGTCGTAGAATTACTTCGTTTTTGATGCTGCCAAATTCGAAGTTTGGAGGAAGTCTCGCAGACTTGCTTCATTTGGGATCTGTCAACTTCCACTTGCGAAGGAAGCGTCGCACAATTGCTTCCGATAGATAGGTAAATAGATAGATGGGTAGATAGATAGACAGATACATAGAAAGACATATAGATAGATAAGTATAAGTAGATAGATAATTAAATAGAAAATTAGGCAGACAGTGAAAGAGATAGAGATAGAGATGCAGATATACAGAGAGACAGAGAAGATTGGGAAAGATTGACAGAGAGGCAGCTCAACGGATGGAGAATTCGGTAGAGAGAGAGAGAGAGAGAAAAAAAAAGAAAGAAAGATAGATAGATAGATTGGTTGGTTGGTTGGTTGAGAGGAAATGAGGTTAGATGAGATAAGATGAGATAAAACTGAACAAGATGAGATAGAGAGATAGGTCCATAGATATACAGACAGATAATGATAGACAGGCAGACAGCCAGACAGGCAGGAAGGCAGGCAGGCAAACAGACAGACAGACAAAAAGACAAAAGGACAAGCAGGCAAAAAGACAGACAGAGACAGACAGAGATAGATAGATAGATAGATCGATCGATAGATGGACAGACAGTCAGACAGACAGATAGATAGATAAATAAACAAATAGAGCAGGGGAGGGAGAGGGTGATAGAGAGAGACAGAGAGGAAATCAGCGCCCTGACCTCTGAACATGTCTGATAGAGATGTCTCTTGTACTGTGCCTCCCACGCGAAATGCTGCTGCAAAACCTTCAGTAAGTATAGCTCGCTTTGTTAAGGTGCAGAATCCATTACGCGCCATGAAAATGACGCTTGAACCCACAAAAGTGGTGCGAACATGTGGTGCCTGTAACATTTTGACTTGGAAATGTGCTTCGCGCCGCTGCGTGCACTTTTGAACAGCTCAACTTCCAAAAGCGTTCCGAGAAGGAGGTTTGTTTTTACCTTTTGGCTTTCAAATGTGCTTCGCGCCGCAGCTTTTGATTTATTATCCCGCCAGATGGTTCCGCACCCTCCGCTGTAGCGAGCCTACTGTACTTTTTGACCCTCCGGAGCCCCAAAACATTGGATAAACACAGTGTTTCGCGACTGTGCCTACTTCTTCGATCCTTTTCGATCCTTTTCGCGCAATGTGATTTTCTCTCTACTGATTCTTTCTCCTCTGACTTTTCCTGCACCTGTTGCTGCATCTGTCCATGCGTTGGAAATTTGACTTCAATTTTTTTCGGTGAACTATGTTTTGTTTTTTTCTTTGAAGACACCCCAGACGCAGGGCGGAACTTGAGGAACGCAATTCAGGGATTGATGCTGGAATAGTGTGGATGGATGAGTTTCTAAAATTCAAACAGATCAGGTACTGTAGAGGTCAAGGTCAAGATAGGTCATGGATTCTGGATGTCCTGACTGGACAAGTTTGAGCATGCCAATCTCAATCCAAGTCAGTTTTTGTCACAAGTTCACATGGGTATTGACGGTCCAGCGTTCAAGCAATTTGTTGTGGAAAAAAATTGAACATCTATGCAAGTACTAAACACTTCAACCCCAACCCAAACGCCCTGCCCAAGGCCGCCGATGGGGCAAAAGACGCGACCAAGTTGCAATTCGTTTGAGGGATCATAGCTGAAGTCGGCTACATGATTGGTGATTGTATTTGTACGCAATGTCACCTATCTTTTTGCTGACTGAGGCCCCTGTTGTAGCTGCTATGGCTGGATCTGCTCCAGCTCCAGTCGCGGCTCCAGCAACCGCCCCGGTTCCACATCCTCTTCTTCACGACATGGCGAAGGATGAGGACACGGACGCGGACTGGATTTCACCGGCCAAAAAGTGAGGATTTTCTGACGATTCTGAATTCATTGGAAAGTCACTCGAGAGAAATGGAGAGAAAAATGGGTTATGGTTTGGTCTCAGATTTGGGGATCCGCTGCGATTGCATGCTCATGAAATGATGAGAAAACAATGTGTGTCCTGGCCCCCCCTCAACAAGGGGGTTTTCGTTTCGCAGGGGAACAGCGCGCTCAAAGATCATCCAAGACTCAAGCATCTCTTGGAGGCGTTCAAAGCGAAGCAAGAGGGGCAAGAGAAACACAACAAGGCGTCGGGAGACTTTTTGGGAGGTGAAGATTGATTTCATAAACCATGAGTTTTACAGTAGTAATGGTACTAACTAACATGGCTGGGGTAGGTTGTTTTCTAGTGCCGGGTCAAAGTATTGGAGCATGAATATTTTGTCCCGAGGATCCTGCTTAGGGTCTTTTTTCGCCCTGGTGATCACAGTTTTTCAATCCGTGGTTCGTAAGTCCATGAAGACTTAGTGGTGTTTATCCCATATAAGGAAAGGGTTATAACATATCACTGGGATAATGCTTCAAGCAGTTGGGTAAACGATGCATGTGTAGTTTGTATAATTGGGTGTAATTTTGAACCATCATTTCCAACAGTTATCCATCCCCATTTTGGTGAGCTAAGCCCGCCATTTCTACAAGATGGTGCCCTCCCAATTACAATGTGGTTTTTAACCTCATCTAAGTATAGAATAGTATAGATGTATCTATGCAAGCAAAATACGCACCATATGCTAGGTTTGGCTGCCTGTATGACTTGTGGTAAAACATGTCACCACAGTGCATGCATGTGTACTCCGCAGCCCCAGTGGACCATTCGAAGTGGCACAAAACAGTGAGTCCGCTTTTCGCATGGTAGCGGAGCTGGTTCCTGACCGATCAGGGCCGGCATCCGCAGACGGTTTACACCGCCCGTAAGAGGCGGGTAACACCGCAAACAGCTGTGCTTGTAGCAGCGTTTGCGCCTCGTTGAGTTCGAGGAGAAGAAGACTGGTAGCTGCGTGTGGAGCAGCACCTGGACCTCTCCGACGAGAGGACAAATCCCCGGCAAGACGGGGAAGGGAAAAGCAAAGGGCCAAGGAAAAGCCCAAGAGAGAACCAGGTCCGCCCGAGCCATAGAGCGGCGGATACTACGTGGGGCAGCAAGGCGTGCAGAAGGCTTGCTGAACACCACTGTGGAAGCAGCCAGCGGTACGACCAACAGGCCGGACCACAACGAGCTGGACTACGTGGAAGGCTTGAGACTTCAGGCCGTTCCAGAACAAGAAGTACCAGAGTTTCTGGACGTGAACAGGACTGTGGTTGGTGGTCTGCCAACACACAGCAAAGCAGGAGGAGCGACCAAGCGCGTGTGGGGGAAGTTCGAGAAGGACTACCCGAGCCTCGCCAAGGTCGTACAGTCTACACCGGGTGGAAAGGCGAGAAAGTCCTTCGCCCAGGAAGAAGGAGGTCGACGAGTAGCACAAGGACTCGTTGCACCTAGGGCACAGGTCGTGCCAACCACACTGCCGCCGCCTGAGCAGCGTGGAGAGGAAGAAGTAGGAGAAGAAGAAGAAACGCACGCGGCAACCAGCGTGTGGTACTCTGTGGACGAGTTCGGGAACTTCAAGGAGGAGGTCGACGACTCGCCCGAAGAAGAGGAAAGGCCGAAGACCGAGCAAGCGTCTTCAGCGGCAAGTAGCAGCTCAGTGGGTGTCTCCGAAGTCGCCCGAGCTGTTCAGGACCTAGAGCTGAGGAGCCAGAAAGCCTCAGAGGAAAGGTCGCGCGAAAGAAACCAAGAAGGTCGAGAAGAAGGACGGGACTACCAGCGTGAGGAGTTGGAGGACCGTGAAGAGCGGGACTACCAGCGTGAGGAGTTGGAGGACCGTGGAAGCAACTGGAGCGAGACAGCTTCCAGTAGCTCTACAAGCTGGTCGAAGAGTACCTGGAGTAGCAACTGGGGAAGCGACCAGTCGAGGGCTTGGGCCGGACGCAGGTGGTCAGAAGGGTATCACCTAGGCTGGCACAGAGGTTGGTGCACACTAGAAGTGTAAATAGCCTCGTGTACCATAGCCTGTAAAGATGGCAACGGTAGAACAGTTGCAAGCACAGCTCGCGCAAATGCAAGCGCAGCAAAACCAATTGGTGGAAGGTTTGCAACGTGCGAACCAAAGTTTTGAAAGTCAAGCAAGACGGTTGAACGAAACTGAAACGAGACTGCAAGAACAGACGGACAAATTGAACCGGACTGAAACGGAGCTAGCGCAAAGGACACAGGCGCTGGCACAGCAAACAACACAACTTGCCCAGGCTCAGCAAGCACAGGCAAGCAGCACACAACCAGCTGGGGTAGAAATGACAAAACTGATTCACCCTAGCAACGTCCCAAAGCCGCAAGTTTGGGATGGTAAAAGAGAAGGATGGGAAAAGTTTAAACATGTGTTCGTAGCATGGAGTTCCACTGTTCACCCCAAATACCCTGAAATGTTGGAAAAGTTTTTGGGGAAAGTAAGGATCCCTTGGATGATGCTATGCAAACCCCCGAAGAGGATTTGTTGGCCAAGGCGATGTATACGTTTCTCGTACAGTACTGTCCGGAGCCTACGATGAATGTAGTGGGTCAGGGACTGCACACAGCCAATGGATTTGAGGTTTGGCGCAGACTGGTCAGACTGTCTGAGCCATCGTACAGAACCAAAGCATGGGTTTGGAGAAGACATTTGAGTAACCCCAATTTCCCAAAAGACATGAACAATTGGAGCACTGCACTCCATCAGTGGGAATCAGAACTAAGGGAGTTTGAACGAACCTCCAAGAGTGTTTTCTCAGAAGAGGAAAAGGTCTCGATCTTAGCGCATGTAGCACCTCCAGAGCTTCAGCAAAGCATCTTTATGCACAGCGACGCGTTGGGCACTTACGCAAAGATTCGAGGCTACATCGAGCAGTACCTCATCAACAAGAACGTTTGGAAGAGACCGCAAGGATCCCAGTTTGGAATCACTAAGGCGGCAAACAAGGTTGATGATGGAGGACCAGCACCCATGGACATCGGTGCGGTCAAAGGTAAAGGAAAAGATGACAAAGGAAAAGGAAAGAGCAAACACAAAGGTTCTTGGAACAACGACAAAGGTAGCAAAGGTGGAGCAAAAGGCAAAGGTAAAGAAGACAAAGGAAAAGGAAAAGGACACGAAAACAAAGGTACAGGTAAAGGAAAAGGTGATGGAAAACAAGGTGGCAAAGGAAGTCAGGTGAATAATCCTGATGCCGGAAAGAAATGTCACGTATGCCAGAAGTACGGACATGTCGCAAAGAACTGTTGGTGGAAGGTATCATCTGTGGATGAAACCACAACCACCACGGGAAATACCGCCAACAAGACCGAAGGCAACAACAACCAAACGAAACAGAACCCAAACAGTGGAAACGGAGTTGGATCGGTTTCAAACATCAATTTTGGTGAACATGACCGATACTGTTTCACTGTCAGGGATGCTCAGGTCAGTGCATTGTCTGAGAGCGATGAATTCAGATATCTTTTGGTTGACTCAGGAGCATGTGAAAATGTTGCCAAGTATGGGGATTTTGTTGGACCGGTTGATTCCACAAAAGGAAAACCTTTATTTGGTGTCCAAGGGAACCCACTCAAAATATATGGAAAGCAATCTCCCAAAATTGAAGTCGGGAACTTAAAAGGACTGATGGACATGACTGTGACTGACTCAGCAGAGAGTTTGCTGTCAGTTTTCAACATGGTGGAAAAGGGTCATGCCGTGCATTTTGAAAAGAACAACTGTTATTTGGTTACGAACCAGAATGAAAGGATTCCTTTGGAATTGCATGGAAAGAGATGGTATTTGAAAGTGAAACATGATCAACAAAGTTCGTCAAGTTCAGGAAACGGAAATTTGAGAACACAAAGAATAGCACCAGTCAAAGGAGTCAGGTTTGAAGAAGAAAAGGAACCTGATACCTGGAGAATGGAGACCAATGAGGAAGGAGAATTCGTGGTTCGTGTGCACAACACAGCACGATTCCAACTATTCAGCCCAGAGCGGATGGCTGATCTTCCTGTTCCAATCAACCGACTACTACCTGGTCGACTTACCAAGATCTATTTCTCCGAAGATGGATCGCATGTGGAAGACCAGAGTTTGTGGACAAGAAAACAGACATCTGCCAAGAACATGGGCAGAGAATGGCTGGGAGAATCGTGGTTTAGATTGAAACCAGAGACTGAAATTCCTGAAAAGAAGGATGCAGAGATTGAAGAAGCAAAGAAAGTTGAAGGAGTACGTGACCCAGACCAAGACATGGATGAGTTCTTTTTGGATTGGGTGTACGTAGAAGATCGAGTACAACCAGATCCAATTGATCAAGACCAAGCCGAACGTGAAGTGTTTCGAGAGCAAAGACAGCTTCATGAAGAAGAAGAAGTGAAAGAACAAGCACAGGAGGTAGATGTACCAAAGGCACCGAGTGCACAACAGCGTGAGCAGCACAGGCTTCATCATGCAAATTTCGAACCTTGGTGTGAAACTTGCATCAAAGGACAAGGACGAGATGCACCTCACAGAAGAAGTAAGGAGGACAAGAAAGAACACATCATCTACTCCGACTACATGTTCTTCAGTGTGGATGGTGAGATGGTGAATAGAAGCGAAGGAAAGAAGCAGAAAGGACTGATCACAGTGCTGACGGCAATTTGCAAGGACAGCCAGTATCCCTTCGCCATGGTGGTCCCATCAAAAGGAGGAGGGTACTACTCAAGGGATGCGTTGGCAGCTTGGATCAGAGATCTGGGATGGAACAAAGTGACAATACAAATAGATCAGGAAAATTCCATGAACAAGTTGTTTGACAGAGTGAGGGATCTCATGCCAGAAAGAGTAGAGATTCGGAAATCACCTCGGTATAGCTCACAGTCTCTTGCAGATGGAGAAATGGTGAATGGACTGATAGCTGGAAAGATTCGCACATGGCTGTGTGAGCTGTCTGAAAGCTATGCAACGAAAATTGGAACCGAGCACTACGTGTTCCCATGGATCGTGCGTCACAGCGCATGGACTTTGGCAAGGTTTCATGTCAACAAGAGCAAGACCACAGCGTTTCGTGTGATAAAGGGCAGAGACTACGTGGGTGAGTTGATACCATTTGGAGAGACAGTGATGGGAAAATTTCCAAAGGTGAAAGACAAATCTGCACCTCGATGGACAAAAGGAATCTATGCAGGAAAGAAAGAAAATTCAGATGAGCACATGATGTTGACAAGTGCCGGAGCTATTAGTTTCAGAACAGTCCGAAGATTGCCAGTTGGATCACAGTTCCAAGATGCTGTGATGGAAGTTGCGAGAGGAGTCCCATGGAATACAGTGTTGGGAATCGAGAAAACAAAGCCGGAAGCAATCTCATCGGAGGTGAAAGCTATTGTGGCACCAGAAATCGAAGGACAGGAAACCTATGATTTCGAGGACAAATCGAAACAAGAGAACGAGCCGATCTTTGATGACAGACTAGAAGCAATGGCGAAAGCCAAGGTGGTTCACATACCACAACCTATTGTACCACCATTGCGGAATGCACCAAGATCAGCTCCAAGTACACCGAAAGGAGGGAAAGCACAGAAGAGCACAAAGAAGGAAGACAAAGCACCAGAGATGCAGGTGGACGATGAAGGAGAGAGGATCGAGATTGAAGAAAAGGATTCCAAGAAGCCACGACTGGCAGAGGGTACAACCTCTAGTGCCGTACCGGGCGACACCGGAATGAATCCAGGACAACCTGAACTGTACCGCATAGACACACCAACAGATGACAACATGAGTGCAGCGGGCACAGCGTCTCAGGACATGGTTTCTGGAGTCAGCAACGGTGAAGTTCCAGATGCGGAAGAAATGAGGAAGAAATACCATATGCCAGTGAACAAGGACCATGTATGGTTTCAGAAGTGGCTAGATGAGAGAAAGGAGTACTTCCAGAGTGAAATGGTGGCAAACATCATGGACTACCTGGACCAAATTGGAGCAGCAGAAGAAGAACAAAAGAAAGCTCGAAAGACGGAGATCAAGAAGTTGAACGAGGACTTTGGAGCATTTACACCGAGAGACGGAAGATTGATTCCAAAGGAAATAACAGTGTTTGGTCATAAATGGGTAGACAAAGTTAGTGAAGGAATTGCAAAGTCAAGGTTGACATGTCAGGACTTCAAACGAAAGGGACAGGACAATGACAGAAACACGTCGGAAGCACCAAGCAATTTTTGTCCGACACCACATGGATGTTCCAGAAAACTGTTGGAAGTCTACAGTATGGCAACAGGACTACCACGAGTGAAAGCAGATCTCACATCAGCGTTTCTGATTGCCAATGACCAAGGTGACAAGACAGGACAACCTGTGATGATGAAACCACCTAAGGAATGGCTGGAAGACTACGACGATTGGTACTTGTTGCAGCCCAAGGAAGTTCAAGAAGAACTCAAGGACGTTCCTAAGGAACATATCCTGTGGCAAGTGGATGGCAACTTGTACGGACGTCAGTCAGCAGCAGCACAGTACAGAGACAGATTAGAAGAAATAATCACCAAAGAGTTACCACCAGAACAATATGAGTTTCAGCGAGGAGCAATCGATGGATGTGTGTACAAATGTGAGAAAACAGGAACAGTGCTGATTCATCACATAGATGATTTCGACATTTGTGGACCCGAGAAAGTTTTGAATGATTTGCTGATGATTCAATTTCCAAAGAACGGTTGCAAGCTGAAAATGGGAGAGATGGAATACCCGTTTGTAGGAAGTAAAACAACTTCAGAGTTTCTTGGAAGGACCAAGATCAATGTCGAAGAAGCCGTGATCACGAAACCAAACGCGAAACATGTAGAGGTGATACTGAAACAACTGGGTTTGGAAAATGCCAAGCCTGGACCAGTGCCAGGAAAGAAACTTGACCTGACACAGGACAAATTGTTGGACGAGAAACAGAAAGCGATATATGCCAGTTGTGTGGGAAGCGCAATTTACTTATCTCAGGACAGACCAGACATAAAGTTTAGTACCAAGGAATTGGCAAAACGCATTCGGGAACCAAGGGCATGCGACATGGCCAACCTGAAGGTCCTGGGAAGGTATCTTCGAGGAACCACGAACTATGGGCATGTGACAAAGTTGACAGAGGGGATCGACATCCGAGAAGGAATCCCGATGCACTGCTACTGTGACAGTGACTGGGCAGGAGACCAAGAAAGCAGACGTTCCACAAGCGGTGAGGCGATTTTCGTAGGAGGAACACTCGTCGAATCGTCATCACACACCCAACCAGGAACGCCGGCGACAAGCTCAGGGGAAGCTGAAATAAGGTCCCTGACGCACTGTGCCCAGACTGCAGTATTTGTGCGAAACTTAGCTGAAAAGGATTTTGGAATGAAACTGGACACACCGAGGATTTGGTGTGACTCGTCAGCAGCCATACAAGCTGGAAAGAAAATAGGTGTAGGAAAGATGAGACACATAGCAGTAGGACACCTTTACATACAAGAGTTGGTGAAAACAAAACAAGTGATCATAGGTAAAATCGACGGAACAAAGAACCCCGCAGACATCCTCACAAAACACCTCGCGACAGGTGAACTGGTACGAAACGGATGCGAGTTGATAGGACTCGTGGACCTGACTGAGGATGGACTGGACAAACACGTGTCGAAAACAAACATGAGAACAATAGGTTCTGTGAATGAAAACGAAAACAAACGATGGAAACCGCAAACCGGCTCAAAGCTTAGCGTTCGACAACACGCTTCCGGGGTGAAACGAAATGGAAACCTTGGGGGACACACCTGTGTTGTGGGGCGGCAAAGCCATCATGCCGGGAAACACCGGGATTGAAACGTTAATGCTGTTGTTTCTCATCAGCTTGACTTTCAACCTAGTGAGTGTTTGCGTAGGAGGGACGGCACTTTGCTGTCTGTACAGAGACATAGTACTGTGGCCATGCAAAAGCAAGAAGAAGGCCAAGTACGAGGTGTACTACCTCACAAAGTATGGAGAAAGAGTGCACTCAACGGACCAATGTCCTACGTTGAGAAATAGCACAGATGTGAAGAAATTCAAACCGTGTACAAAGTGTTTCAATGTGGTCTTAGGACCGGAAGATGCGTAACCGAGCCCAATACGCAATGCAGAACGTACAGAAAATAATTCAAATGAAGTTGCACTGTAAGGCGCCATATTTTAAGGAGGGTGCAAGCAAAATACGCACCATATGCTAGGTTTGGCTGCCTGTATGACTTGTGGTAAAACATGTCACCACAGTGCATGCATGTGTACTCCGCAGCCCCAGTGGACCATTCGAAGTGGCACAAAACAGTGAGTCCGCTTTTCGCAATCTACCATAAACCATACTCAACCTGCTTATGTTTGATCTTATAGGCCAAGTCTTGGTTAATATCAGCCATTAAAAAATCCCACCAAAAATCCCATCATTTTTCCAATCTCTCGTTCTTTGGATTTCTTTAAGCTTCACGCAAAGAGTCATAGGTGTTCCGTTTCGTAGCGACTCAATGGTCGAAAGTCCAAAAAAACGTCACCAGGCCATGGATCTCCAAGACTTGCTGAAGCAGGCGGACGCCACATCCCCTGTCTCTGCAAAGCATCCAAGGCGCAGCACGATGCTTCGACGGCCGTTGTTCAGCGTTTGGGTGGTGATTGTAGAGAAATCCGTTTTGGAATCCGCTTTAAAAGGTTGATAGAATCTAAGATATCTATATAATATGATATTCAGTGTGACTGAAATTAAATATCAAGTCATGTAAAAAATGGATAGTGGTGAAGTTCGCCTGTTTTTAAATCTTTGGGAGTGCAATGCAGCGAGTTTGTTAAATTCTTTGCTAGGGGATATTAGAATAATTTAGAATATATTAGATATATGCAAACCAGCACCGAAAAACATAACATGTTGCTGGGTATCTAGGTCAGCGAAGCTACGAATCATGTGGTGGCAATGTCAAGGGATGATGACCCAAAAAAACGAAGGAACTTCTGCTACTATCATGCATGAGTTATAAAACTTTGTTTTTAAATGACGTTGACTTTAATACGTTGACAACGATGTTGAATAGAGAAATTATGGTTGTTTTTTATCATCAACTTTCACAACGATTTTTGGAAGCGCCTGGACACTTATGGACACTTTGAGAGGCAAAGGGCCAAGGTGAAAAAAATATGTCCCTTCCCAGGATGTTTCAGGTGCGCTGTTTTCTCAGGGTCGTGGGTCGTTCAGTAAAAGGGGATGAGTTCTCATCCTTGGACGATTCCACCCGAAAGCGGCCATCCAGCTCGCAGAGTGCACCACCATTGATAGCTAAAAGAAAACACTGGACACTTGTATGGTTGAAACATGTTAAAACATGTTAACACATGTTAACACATGTTAAAACATGAGTCTTCATTTTGCAGAGTTGGATTTTGTGAAGGCTTGGAATGGGTATGGTAAACCCTGGTCAAAATTGGCATTTTCAACGCATCGGAGCGCTGGTTGGATGCTTTCCTGATCTGTCCTGTAGATTTCCTCGGAATCTGCGTCGATTCGAGTCATCTCCCGGAGGCTGAAGGCACTGGTGGAAGAAGCAGAGCACATGAAGGAGACCGTGGTGTAGCAGTGTAGCGTGTAGCACAACTGGGCAATATCTCCAGATATCTCCAGGCGCGGAACTTCAAAAGCGCCCTCTGACATGTCTTGAAGTTGAAGTTCTTTGATGCGTCAGAATTTCTGGTGTTTTTTTGATTGTGTTGAGTGTTGTTGATATTGTTTTGGGATGTTTTGGGACACCTTTTTGGGGCTGCATTTCGAATTATGTATATGGATTGTATAGGTATCATATATTGTATTGTCCTATATCAAAAGGAATGTGACTTGACCTCAATTTACTGCATTTTTATGCATTTTTTGGATGGGGAAGACAGATGATAAACGATGGGATGGAATAAAATACTTTCTTTTCAGACCCATTCTTCGAAAGGTTCCATGTATAGTTCATGTTTTTTTGGGTCAACTCTCACCGCTTGTATTGCTGTTTGGTCGAGCCATAGACAATACCCCACCGGGTTGAGTATAGGGCTAGGGGGCTATACTACCAGGTTCATGTGGGGATTTGTCTAAGCATTTGTCTAACAATGTCTAGAGATACTTGTCAATCACCCCATCAGATGGGAAATCGGGACATTTTTCATGGCTCACGTCGAGACGGAGCTCAGGTCTGATGACTGTTCGACTGAGCGTCCACCCGCGTTTTGGTGCTAAGGTTCTCTCAGGACCGAAAGGTCAGACATGACCTGCGCGATGATCCGTGAAGGACTGTCGTCTAATTCAAGGCCTGCAGGTTTTTGCTTATAGGCTTTGTGTGATTCAACTTATATAGAAATACAATCTTAATCAATCTTAGCTACGACTCGACCTGCAACATTCACGAAAACGTCTCAAAACTGCCGAGCCACTGAGCAAAGCACTGGTGAGGTCCACCTCGAAAAATTCGAGGGGTTTCTACTATATATAGAGGTTGAGTTTTCGAGCAAAGCATGCAGATGATGCCTGGATCTCGAGAAATCGAGGATCCGCCTACGTGCATCCTTAGTCTTCGGACCTGAGGGTTCCCAGAGTCAGAATCCCACCCAAAACGTGATCAATTGTCAAATTATTGGGATTTGGGAGGAGTTGAAACTCTTGGCCAGAAAAATAGGGGCTGGCTGAATGCCCCAAAAAAATTGTGGGCTACTGTATGCTACTGTATCTAGTCTTGTCAGCCCTCTGACCATGACAGATCCGATGATCAATGGGCTGGTGGTTTCAGCTTTGTTTCCCCAAAAGCAAAATGATATATATATATATACACTTAACTATAATATATACCTATTGCTGGGGATGGGTTGAAACCACCAACCAGTCAACCTTGAAGTCATTCCAACTTAAATCCTTTGGACTTCTGGGATCCCACAGTCCACAGCACTTGTCCCGCAGCGCGATCAATACGCGAAAGCAGACGCGAAAGTGGTGTGATTTCTGCGGGGATTGCGGGGAGTCAGGGTCTTCAAGCAGCACAGATGATTATTTGATGTTAGTTGATGTTGTTTGATGCTATTTGCATGAGCCCCTGCTGTTTCCACTGCTTTTGGATCTTCTGGTTTTCAATCTTCTTGGTGGTCAAAATGAATGGTAAATGAAGTAGCTGTAGACAAGCAAGAACCCAGCATGCTTGGCGGCTGCTTTCCTACTGGGGCTTTCTACAAACCAAAATGGAATGGTGTTTTTCAAATCCACCAAAGGATCTACAGTATTTGGGCGTGGGTCAGACTTGGGTGATCCTGAATACCTGCATACATAGACTGACCAAAATATGCATTGGTTTGTCTGAAAATATTTAGGCTACCCCTATACCATTGGTTTATCACCCTTATCCCTATTTAAAATGGCGTTAAATCACCATGTTCAAACGCATCAACACATTACATCACCTTTGTTGCAGAATGTTGCAGATCCATGCAGATCCTATTAATGTACCCATTAATTACGAGCGGCATATTCCCATTATATCACCCCTTGAGATGGTTGGTTGAAAATCCTATGTGTGTTGCTTAAACCCTATGAATCTGTGGGTTTTCGATTATAATATGATTTACGTCAATATATGACCCTTTTCACAGGGATCCGGTTTGAAAGCATCAAATTGAGGGGTACCCTATATTTCGACAAATCCATATCTGTATCTATATCTATATCCATATCCTATATCTATCTCGCTCTATCTATCTAATCTAATCTAATCCAATCTTTTCTTATCTAATCTTATCTAATCTTATCTATATATTTATCTATCTATCCATCTATCTATCTATCTTTCTATCTATCTATCTATCGATCTATCTATCTATCGATCTGTCGATCTACCTATCTATCGATCTATCTATCTATCTCTCTCTCTCTCTAATTGGGGGAAAACAATAACCATGAAGCGCTTTCTAGGTGGGATACACATCCTTCAATTCCATCAAATTTGGTGGCCTATTGTTGGGTGGTTTGGGGGACTGCATATTCAAACTCAAACAACTTCATGAAGCAAAATATTATTTCGTGAAAGCCCGGCCAACATTATCCAAACATATTGCCTAAATGTGGTGCCAGAAAACGTTCAAGATTTGTGGCGTTCACATTGGGCGGAACATCAAAGGGACGACTAAGGGCTGACTTCCTAAATGTTGCGTTTACATTGGGGAATGCACAAAAGGGGTGCAGAGGGATGACATTGTCCTCTTCCTGCACCCTTCTCACAGCAATATAACTGATAAATTGACGCTCATCCTCCCAAAAATGATATAGAGTGGATGAATCCTCATCATATCCCATTGTATCACATTAGATATCCAGGTCATGTACCATATATAATATATATATAATATATATATAATAGATTCATAATACATATGATATAAAATATATATATATATATCATATATATATAAGAAACTACTAGTACATAGAATATAGAATTGAAAAAAAAATACGTTTTAGGGCATCTTCAGGAATTGAAAAAAAACGTATACATAGAATATCCCAGAGGTGTACATAGAATATTTTTTCAATTCTGGAAGATGCTTTTTTTTGATTTGTTTGAATTATCAAAATTTCACCCATACTGCAGCATAAATGGACATAAATGGAGAGTTTTCAATTTTTCATCCCACTAAAATCTTTTGAATTATCAAAATATCACCCATACTGCAGCATAAATGGACATTAAATGGACATTTGTCAAAATTTCATACCACTAAAATCTTTTGAATTATCAAAATATCACCCATACTGCAGCATAAATGGACATAAATGGACATGTGTCAAAATTTCATCCCACTAAAATCTTTTGAATTATCAAAATATCACCCATACTGCAGCATAAATGGACATAAATGGAGATTTTTCAAATTTTCATCCCACTAAAATCTTTTGAATTCTCAAAATATCACCCATACTGCAGCATAAATGGAGATAAATTGACATTTGTCAAAATTTCATCCCACTATTTTTTTGAATTATCAAAATATCACCCATACTGCAGCATAAATGGACATAAATGGACATTTGTCAAAATTTCATCCCACTAAAATCTTTTGAATTATCAAAATATCACCCATACTGCAGCATAAATGGACATAAAAGGACATGTTTCAAACTTTCAGCCCACTAAAATATTTTGAATTATAAAAATATCATCCGTACTGGAAGGAATTGGGTCTCTTTCATGTATAAGGGTATATATTTTATATACATAATTCCCTTTGGGGAGCAGCAACCCTGGATGTCTGAAATTCCTCAACTAGAACGTTTCAACAAAAAACAGGTCCCCCGAAATGACCAATTTCCTTTTATAATGTGTTTTAAAAACATATTTTTTCAAGCTCACTGAAGGGTACCCCCCACAACTGGTGTCGTAGAACTATGACAAAAACTATTTTGCAATGAACACCAACGGAAATGGGTGGTGTTCCTGGAAAAATGGATGAATATTTTCACTGGGGACCTATATTATATGTATGCAATTCTGCAAGAAATTGGGTCCTTGTCATGTATAATGGTAATTATATATTATATACATAATTCCCTTTGGGGAGCAGCAACCCTGGATGCCTGAAGTTCCTAAAACGTTTCAACAAAAAAAACAGGTCCCCCGAAATGATCAATTTCTTTTTATATTGTATTAAAAAAATGAGTTTCTGAGGCTCACCGAAGGGGGCCCCCCACGACCGGTGTCGTAGAACTATGAAAAAATAATATGTTGCAATGAACACCAACGGAATTGGGTGGTGTTCCTGGAAAAATGGATGAATATGTTCACTGGGGACCTATATTCTATGTATGTAATTCTGCAAGGAATTGGGTCCCATTCATGTATAAGGGTATATATTATTTACGTAATTACCTTTGGGGAGCAGCAACCCTGGATGTCTGAAGTTCCTAAAACGTTTCAACAAAAAAAAAAACAGGTCCCCCGAAATGATCAATTTCTTTTTATATTGTATTAAAAAAATAAGTTTCTGAGGCTCACCGAAGGGGGCCCCCCCACGACCGGTGTCGTAGAACTATGAAAACATGTTGTTTTGCAACGAACACCAATGGAAATAGGTAGTGTTCCTGAAAAAATTGATGAATATTTTCACTGGGGACCTATATTATATGTATGCAATTCTGCAAGAAATTGGGTCCTTGTCATGCATAACGGTAATTATATATATATACATAATTCCCTTTGGGGAGCAGCAACCCTGGATGTCTGAAGTTCCTAAAACGTTTCAACAAAAAAAACAGGTCCCCCGAAATGATCAATTTCTTTTTATATTGTATTAAAAAAATGAGTTTCTGAGGCTCACCGAAGGGGGCCCCCCACGAACGGTGTCGTAGAACTATGAAAAAATAATATGCGCAATGAACACCAACGGAATTGGGTGGTGTTCCTGGAAAAATGGATGAATATGTTCACTGGGGACCTATATTCTATGTATGTAATTCTGCAAGGAACTGGGTCCCTTTCATGGATAAGGGTATATATTATATACGTAATTCCCTTTGGGGAGCAGCAACCCTGGATGTCTGAAGTTCCTAAAACGTTTCAACAAAAAAAACAGGTCCCCTGAAATGATCAATTTCTTTTTATATTGTATTAAAAAAATGAGTTTTTGAAGCTCACCTAAGGGTTACCCCCCACGACCGGTGTCGTAGAACTATGGTAAAAAAACTGAACAATGAAAAAAACCTACTTTGCAAAAAAATGAAAATCTAAATGGAGATTGGGTGGTGTTTCCTATAAAAAAAAGGTGAATCTTCCCCTTGAGACTTATATTCTATGTATGTGGTTCTGCAAGGAATTGGGTCTCTTCCATGTATAAGGGTATAGATCAATTCCCTTTTGGGGAGTAGCGACCCTGGATGTCTGAAGTTCCTGAACTGGAACATTAAAAAAACACCAGGTCACCCGAAATGATAAATTTCTTTTTATATTGTATGCAAAAAAATGAGTTTTTCAAGCTCATCTAAGGTTACCCCCACGACTGGTGCCGTAGAACAATGAAAAAAACCTACTTTGCAATGAAAACCAATGGAATTGGGTGGTGTTCCTATAAAGAAAAAGTGAACCTTCCCCTTGAGACTTATATTCTATGTATGTAGTTCTGCAAGGATTTGGGTCTCTTCCATGTATAAGGGTATAGATCAATTCCCTTTGGGGAGTAGCAACCTGGATGTCTGAAGCTCCTGAACTGGAACATTAAAAAAACACCAGGTCACCCGAAATGATAAATATATTTTTGTTTTGTTTAAAAAAATGAGTTTTTCAAGCTCACCTAAGGTTACCCCCACGACCGGTGTCGTAGAACAATGAAAAAAACAGCTTTGCAATGAAAACCAATGGAATTGGGTGGTGTTCCTCAAAAAGATGGTGAATCTTCCCCTTGAGACTTATATTCTATGTATGTAGTTCTGCAAGGAATTGGGTCTCTTCCGTGTATAAGGGTATAGATCAATTCCCTTTGGGGAGTAGCGACCCTGGATGTCTGAAGTTCCTAAACTGGAGAACATTTCAGGAAAAAAGGTCCCCTGAAATGATCTATATTGTATTTAAAAAATGAGTTTTTTAAGCTCACCTAAGGGAACCCCCACGATTGGTGTCGTAGAACTATGATGAAAAACAACTAGTTTGCAATGAAAACCAATGGAATTGGGTGGTGTTCCTAGAAAAAAAAAGTGAATCTTCCCCTTGAGACTTATATTCTATGTATGTAGTTCTGCAAGGAATTGGGTCTCTTCCATGTATAAGGGTATAGATCAATTCCTTTTGGGAAGTAGCGACCCTGGATGTCTGAAGTTCCTGAACTGGAACATTAAAAAAGCACCAGGTCACCCGAAATGATAAATTTCTTTTTGTTTTGTTAAAAAAAATGAGTTTTTCAAGCTCACCTAAGGTTACCCCTACGACCGGTGCCGTAGAACAATGAAAAAAACCTACTTTGCAATGAAAACAAATGGAATTGGGTGGTGTTCCTATAAAAAAAAAGGTGAATCTTCCCCTTGAGACTTATATTCTATGTATGTAGTTCTGCAAGGAATTGAGTCTCTTCCATGTATAAGGGTATAGATCAATTCCCTTTGGGGAGTAGCGACCCTGGATGTCTGAAGTTCCTAAACTGGAGAACATTTCAGGAAAAAAAGGTCCCCTGAAATGATCAATTTCTTTCTATATTGTATTAAAAAAATGAGTTTTTCAAGCTCACCTGAGGTTACCTCCACGACCGGTGTCGTAGAACAATGAAAAAAAACTACTTTGCAATGAAAACCAATGGAATTGGGTGGTGTTCCTATACAAAAAAAGGTGAGAGACTTATATTCTATGTATGTAGTTCTGCATGGAATTGGGTCTCTTCCATGTATAAGGGTATAGACGGTATAGATCAATTCCCTTTGGGGAGTAGCGACCCTGGATGTCTGAAGTTCCTGGACTGGAACATTAAAAAAACACCAGGTCACCCGAAATGATAAATTTCCTTTTGTTTTGTTAAAAGAAATTAGTTTTTCAAGCTCACCTAAGGTTACCCCCACGACCGGTGCCGCAGAACAATGAAAAAAACCTACTTTGCAATGAAAACCAATGGAATTGGGTGGTGTTCCTATAAAAAAAAGTGAATCTTCCCCTTGAGACTTATATTCTATGTATGTAGTTCTGCAAGGAATTGGGTCTCTTCCATGTATAAGGGTATAGATCAATTCCTTTTGGGGAGTAGCGACCCTGGATGTCTGAAGTTCCTGAACTGGAACATTAAAAAAGCACCAGGTCACCCGAAATGATAAATTTCTTTTTGTTTTGTTAAAAAAATGAGTTTTTCAAGCTCACCTAAGGTTACCCCCACGACCGGTGCCGCAGAACAATGAAAAAAACCTACTTTGCAATGAAAACCAATGGAATTGGGTGGTGTTCCTATAAAAAAAAGTGAATCTTCCCCTTGAGACTTATATTCTATGTATGTAGTTCTGCAAGGAATTGGGTCTCTTCCATGTATAAGGGTATAGATCAATTCCCTTTGGGGAGTAGCGACCCTGGATGTCTGAAGTTCCTAAACTGGAGAACATTTCAGGAAAAAAAGGTCCCCTGAAATGATCAATTTCTTTTTATATTGTATTAAAAAAATGAGTTTTTCAAGCTCACCTAAGGTTACCCCCACGACTGGTGTCGTAGAACTATGATTCAAAAAAAAATGCAATGAAAACCAATGGAATTAGGTTGTATTCCACAAAAAATGGATGAACCTTCCCTTGGTTTTCATGGTCTTTCACGGTTGGTGTCAAAAAATATAGTTTCTGATGTCCCCTGAAATGATTATTTTTTTTTCATATTGTATTAAAAAAATGTTTTTTTAAGCTCACCGAAGGGTACCCCCACGACCGGTGCCGTAGAACAATGAGAAAAACCTACTTTGCAATGAAAACCAATGGAATTAGGTGGTGTTCCTCAAAAAAAAGGATGAATTGTATTCAAAAAAATGAGTTTTTCAAGCTCACCTAAGGTTACCCCCACGACCGGTGTCGCAGAACAATGAACAAAAAACTGCTTTGCAATGAAAACCAATGGAATTAGGTGGCGTTCCTCAAAAATGGATGAACCTTCCCCTGGTTTTCATGGCTTTCACGGTCAATGTCAAAAAATCTAAATTTTGATTGAAAAACATAGGAATTTGGCAGATTTAATGACACATTCCCTGCCACCTGCATCAGTTGCATTTCTTTCGAGATTGTCGCGGCAAAACGGCGGGAACCGACATGAATGCCTACGAAATATGTTTAGATTGTAAAAAGAAACTGAAGAAGTTGAACTAAGTTCGCGATTGCAGTGGAAAAAACCATGGTGATCCATGGTGGGAGCCCAGGGTTTTTGGTGGAGCTGAATTTTTCAGGATTGGATCTTCTAAAATGGATCTTCTAAAATCTTCTAAAAATAAAATATATTCTATGTACCTTTTTTTTCCTTGGAGGGGGCAGGATTGAATTTCGGCATATTCTAAGTACGAGTAGTTCCTTATAATAATATATATAATATGTATAATATATAATATATGTAATATATATAATATATATAATATATATAATATATATAATATATAAAATATATATTATATATATAATATATATAATATATATAATATATATAATATATATAATATATATAATATATATAATATATAATATATATAATATATAATATATATATATAATATATATAATATATATATATAATATATATTATATTTAATATATATAATATATATTATGTATAATATATATAATATATATATATAGATAATAATAATAATAATATATATAATATATATATATTATCCATGTATATACCATTATATTCCAGTTTTCCATGTCCATTAATTCCCATGGCTAAATTAAATCTCATATAACATCCCTAAACATGAAACCTGCAGGTCTCATGCCTTTTTAGTGTGGGGTTGTCCATTGACAGTTTCGATTCCAGGTACTGTAGTTGGATGTGCAGCCCACTTAGTAGGTGGTTTATAATCCATATATAAACCCATTATATATATATATACGTGGGGATATTCCATACGTAACTGGGGGTACAGCCCATTTACGAAGTGGGGCCCGCACCCCATTTGGTAGCCTTCCGCCGGAGGAGCCAATGCCACACACCTGGCCAAATTGCAGAAATCCTTAGTGGCTATGGCAGGGTGTGCAAGCCCAGCCATTGGGCCATGGAGGAAAACCCTGGTCAATGACTTGGATGATTTTGGATTTTGGTTCTGATCTGGGGAAAACCCTGGATTTTTACAAACAAATGCAACAACACAGTATTGTCGCTGGGAGTTTCTCAACAGATGAGTCAGTTGGGTCTTGTGACAGTCGAAGGGATTCATGGTTGGAGCAAGGGTTGGAAGTGGAATTTTCCCGAAGATTGTGCCATTATATAAGATACCCCCAGGAGATATGTCTCTCAAGCGCATCCGTGGCAGGTTCAAGAACCAGTCCGTAGGTTGTTTTAAACAAAAATTGCATAAATATATATATATACATACATACATACACCTAAGCCGCTGGGAACCAACAGGTTTGAGTCCTTTCGAATATCACAAGCATGTTTAGGGTACCCAATTTTCACCAATACGCGTGTTCATACATAGATACTTACGTACTTACATACATTTTCATACATAAATGCAAATGCGGACACATACACAGACCTTTGGATACACACACACACATAGATACACACATAGATACACATACACACATATGTACGCATAGATACACATAGACACACACATATATATATATACATACACATACACATATATATACATATGTATACACATATATAACACATATATACACATACACACACATACATCTACACACACATGCGCATACATACACATACGTACAAACAAATACACACATGCATTCATGCACATACATACACATAAATACACATAAATACACATACACCTACACATACATCTATACACATATATCTACACATAATCACACAGACACAGACGGACGGACAGACAGACACGTTTACATACATTCAGCAAATAAACATATGTGCACTGGTGTGCTTAGACAACTCAAAACATAGAGAGGAAAACATACTGTATGCGTCTGAAAATGGGATATCCCAAAATTTCATCATCATATGTCTTAAAGACACGTGGCGACAAACTAGGGAAAGCATATGAATGTCCCGTAAAATCCATCCCCATGGCTGCTATATCGCTGGGCACCTAGGATCCAAGCAGAGAGCGGCGCGGCCTCGTTCTGGATCCCAGAAATTGGTATTTGCTCGTGAAAAATCCCCTTTTTGACCACTTTTTGCTGATATATTGCCATGATTTGCTATGTTTCCCTGTTGGATTTGCGATGTTGCTGTTTTTTGCAGCCGATCTCACTCTATGTGGGCGATCTCCCCACCGGCTAGTTGCGTCAAACATGTCTTCATATTCCATTGCAAGAAACGGGCTGAAGCTAATTTTCACATGTTTGAGCTCCGGCAAAATGTTAACAACTGGGACAAAAGCTGAGTATTTAGTAGGATTTACTGTATCACCCTTTTCACTAGGTAGATTAATTGCAATTTAATTGACTGTCATATCCTGGGGGTGGCTCAACCACCAACCAGTGTAGATAAATATATATATATATGTATATGTGTGACTATGTGTTTGAAGCATACCTGAGTATACTACCATTTACCTTACATATCGATGTATTTGATATAATTTGATATACCTTTTGGTAATCTAGAGAGGCAATGGAAACTGCTGCCATGGAATCCCCATGAGCTTGGTGCCATGTTTGTTTAGAGATATCAAATCCGAGTGTTTGATCAGTTTGATGATCAAACTTCCAGTTTTTTTCCATGGTTTTAGAGATATCATTTTTCCTGTTTGATGATCAGTTTGATCAAAACCTTCCAGATCTTCCACTTGTTTTTTTGTTTTTTGGATGAAATATGGTTTTTGTTTTCCATATATTGAGAATAATCATCCCAACTGACGAAGTCCATCATTTTTCAGAGTAGGTCAACCACTGTCAACCACCAACCAGTATATGATTATATAACCGTCATTAACCATTTTTCATAACCATACGTCTAAAAACCATCATCATTAACAGTATATTACCAACCAATGGTAGGTAGGTATACCACCAACCAGTATATTATTAACCATCATTAGCCATAAAATAACCATTAGATACCATTAGTATGAATTAACCATCATCATTAACAGTATCTGAAACCAATGAAACCTGGTGAAATCGACATGTTGTTCGCTCCGATGTGGTGAACTCCGACGTGCCGAGGTCCCGTGGCAAGCGCGCCGCCGCACCTGCGGGTCCCGACGGGCACCTGAGCTGCTTGGGTGAAAGGATCGATCGAAAACGGGCCGTGGGGGGAACGGCAGGCCGTAAAAAGGTTGGGAAACCACTGAAATGATTGGGATGTTAGATGATATTAGTTATTCGTGGTTATCCGATAGTGGTTTTCTGGGTCAACCTTGGATGTTTAGCAGTCAGTAAATGGACACATAATACATATATATATACATAATTAATGTATAGATAATCATATACGCACCCAGCCACAGAGAAAGGCAGGTAGATATCAAAGTTATATACAAGATTGGCCATTCTTTGTTTCCCTCAAAGTTGTTTGTACATGGGGCTTACATTGGGGGCGGGGGGGAAACCAATGGTTTCCCGTCGGGCGTTAAGTTTGGACCACCCATTGGAGAGTCAAATAATAATGCTTTCTTATCGTGGTAATTCTCAGTTCATGGATTTTGATAATCCCAATATGTTGGATAGTATAATTCCTAGCATTGCCAACCAATACATTGAATTATATGTTTTTTTTTCCTGCAGACAACTAGCTGCCTTAGTTTCTTAGGGATTCAGAGTACACCCAAGGCAAGAAGCAACGAGGGAAGCAACTTCGCAACAAAAAGCAGCATCGCTGAATCAAAAAAAAGAAAATCAATATAAAAATCCCTCACAAAGACAGAACAATGAATTCCTACTGAAATAGTGATAACTGACTTGTTCTTGGGGGTTACCTTTGCAGTGAAAGAAAAGATAATGATGTAAGATATAATATTTGTTCAAAACTATTATTTTATCAATTTAATATGATATTTTGATTTTGGTGAGTGCATCATGCAGACCTCAATGCAAATTAATTAATGGACACATTGAAATTCTTCCCATCCTTAAGCCATGCAACATTTGATAATATTCTTTTTTGAAATTTTGAATATATTATAAATTATTTCTGATTCTACAAATCTAAAATGAATAATTATTCCTAAATTCTAATATTTATTATAAAAAAAATCTTATAATTCTAAAAAATATATATTAATATATATTAAATATTAATATATTAGTATTATTATTTTAATAATTTATTTTTAATTAAATATATATATATATAATTTTGAGTTTCGGCTCAAATTTGGGGCCCGCGGTCTGGTTAGTGCGTGGGGGCCCGCGGGCCGGAGTGATCTGGCATTGGAGGCCGCCCCAGCCCGTGGGCTTGTGGTCCGTGGGCCGGCACTGGGTGGCCTTCAATGCCTGGGCTTTGGGTCCATCTGAAGGACAACCCGGATTTCTTCCAGGACTTCAACCCGGGAACCGGGGAGTACTTCGAGCGCACCCTTTACGATGAAGGACACCGAGAACAAGGCAAGGGTGTCTGGCGCGTTAGCGGCCCAGAACCGAGGAGAAAGGACGGCATCTGGGCAGCCGCGAAGCTCATTGCTGTCAGCGACGATCACCTTTACTGGTGGCTGACAAAGGGCGGTGGCAGGGACGAGTCCCGGAAATTCTGGCTTCATTTTTGTGTGTCCGACGAGGCCAATTGCAGCAAGACCAAGAAGAAGCCGAAGCTGGAATTCCACACCGACTACTTCCGTACCTTGGACGCTGGTGATCTGGTGAACCTCCGTGTTCCTTGGTTCAAGGTGGCGCCTGCCAAGGACGACATCGCTGACGAGGTGACAAAACTGACAGTGGTGCCCCGCGGGGTGGTAAAAAGAAGCCGGCAAAGCCAGGGCAGGCCGGCCGTGGTGATTTGGACTGGAGCTTGTCAGACCAAGAGTCTCTCCCTGACTTGGCGGCTGACGAAGATGATGGTGTCCGTCACCGGTTGGCGGATCTCAAGCGCCAGACTGCCGGGGAACCTGCCAGGCGCAAAGATGAACCAGCCGGCAAGCGCAAACGTAAGAGACGTGAAAGATCTCACAGCAAGCAAAAGCGACGCAGCCGTGACCGCAAGCGAAGCAGGTCGCCTGATAAGGCCAAGCATCAACCCCTCTGGTTTGGAAAGAAGGTGAGTGTGAGTCCCTGCGGGGAGGATTCATTAGGAAGTGACCGTGGACAGTCATACCGTGGTGACAAGAAGAAACGGGTGAGGTCACGATCGCCTAGTCGTGAAAAGAAGAAGAAAAAGAAAACCAAAAAGGACAACCAGGTTGATCGTGGTCCCTATGGTGTTGGACAGCGTGTCCGGTATGATGGAAAGAGCAGTGGTGACCCATTATCTGAGGATGAGACTGGGCAGCAAGATGAGCAAGTTTTTCGCGCGGGGCCCTCCACCACGTCCAAGCATCTTCAGCTTCAGGAGTACGCAGAGAAAACACCGGGCCGCCTCACAGCCCGTCTCCTGCGGAAGATGAGGGACATTCTAGCCCGAGAGGAGGGCCCCATGAACCGGGGCACAGCGACAAATCTGACACCGTCGGCAGCCAGCTCTTACTTCCTGACGGTCCTCCTGCCGCAGTACAAGGACCGCTTGACGTTGAGGACAAGCAGGGAGCTGCGGACGACGGCAAAGGCACTGGATCTCCTGGCGCAAGGCCGTTCAGATCGAGCGGGGGACGTGCTAGCACAGAGATACAAGGCACTCGAATTCTTCCTGGCCGACCAGACATGGTCGAGGGCTCAGTTCTTGGAGTTGATTCCGCCCGAGGGCGCGTTACTCGTCGAAAAAGACGAAATGTTGATGGCATCAAAGGAGCAGACGGTGGAGCAGAAGATGCGGGCGACCATCGGCACTCCGCAGTGGAGAACTCCCCACAAGGGGGACGGAAAAGGAGACGAAAAGGGGAAATCAAAAGGAAAGGGCAGGGGGAAGAAGGGCCGCGGCCCGGTGAACAGCTGGACTCACCAACAGGAGTCGGAGAAACCCCCAGTCGCATGACGACTAGCCCTGCCCTCTTAAGGGTTAAAAATCTGGCTGCGGCCAAGGCAACTATCAAAAGGCCAAGGAGCCCAGTTGCAAAGCCTCGTGCTCATAAGCACCCGCCCGCGGGCGAGCTTGAACACTTGGACAAGGTCTCCCCGGAAGTACCCTCGGAGCTCTCTGATGACGCTGAGGGATGCCCTCCAAATCTGCTCAAGCTGAATCTCAGGTTGGCCGATAACCTTAGTGACTGGTCGGGATACGTCAGGGACCTTTTCAAGGTCCGCGCCACCTTCACCGATTTGGGAAGGCACCTGCTGGAGCTGTTGTTAACCATGCCTACCCCCTTGGACAATTTCGTCCGTTCATACTGTTTGACCGCACAACCCTCCACCGCGGGGGAAGGCTCAAAGGCCGATGGGCATGGTGATCTCCTCCCTATACCGATGTGGCGGATCACAACCAAGATCGAAGGTGTCACCGACAACAACATCGATTGGGTGAAGGCTTTGGTGGCTGTGATTGACTTCCAGTATTGCACTGGCTGGGCAAAACCGATCTGTGTGCCGGTGCCAGACGCGTTGTCGTTGTGTCAAAAGTCCGCAATCACAGAGTTAGCTGGCGTGGTTGATTCTAACATCCTGTCTGCTGATACACTATTGCCCTTTGCGGACTGTGATCGCCTTCTCTCCTCAAAGAAGTATGACTATGCCGGGCGACCCGTGGAATACATGGAGGACCTGGTGTGCGACAAAGTGGTCATGGCATGGCCGAGGAGGGGTCAGGCCGGCGTGCAGTCCATTGAAGCCTTTCTGACCCCTGAGACCCTTGCAGCGTTTCAAGACCCCCACAAGCTGCTCCTCCCGCGGGAAAGAATGCCCTCAAACGCTCCACGCTCGCGGGTCAGAGCCAGTGACGCTGAATGGTTCAAGATCGTTGAAGCGGCGTGGGAGCGTGGCATGATGCGTCCCGTCAACGATGCAGATGTCCCGCGGGACAGGTCTGGGCACCTCATTACAAATGGTGCTGGGGCTGTCTTCAAGGAAAAGATGGTTGACGGCAAGACAATTGCCGCACAGCGGTTTATCTCAATCCTTTGCCCGATCAATGCAGTGACGACCCCTCTGGTGGGGGTACAGGATACGTTGCCCTACATTGGTCAAATCACTGGACTCATGCTGGAAGAAGATGAAGCCCTGTACCTGGAGAGTGAAGACCTGCAGTCGGCGTTCAACCTGTTCTCTGTCCCGGACAGATGGCTGCCCTTTTTCAGTTACAGCAAGAAGGTGGACGGGGCGGCGATGGGCCTCCCTGCGGGCACTATGGTCAGGCCAGCCCTGTGCGTGATCCCAATGGGCTGGCATTCCGCAGTGGGACTGGTTCAAGAAGCGGTGCGTGATGTGGTTTTCCGGCGCGCCGGGGTACCTCGAACCATTTCCACAGAAAAGCACCGACCGCTGCCTGAGGGCAAGAGTTTTGCGGTGGTCTACCTGGACAATTTTGATGAGATGGAGATCATCAAGAAGGTTGACCTGGAGATTCACAAGGAGGGCACTGGCATGTCCGATTACCACCAGCGCTTCAATGCGGCATGCGACGAGGCGGGATTGCCCCGCAACGAGAGCAAGCAGCTGATCCATGCTTTTGCAGGCGGAATGCAAGGTGGTGAATTTGACGGCATGAGGGGCGTCTTAAAGTTGGGCTCGGACAAGCTGCGCAACTACATCCAGCTCAGCCTCGCTCTTTTGGCCCGCCGATCATGGAATGAATTTCAGCTGCGGCACTGGACAGGGAAAACGGCTTTCCTGGCAACCTTCAAGCGGTCGCTTTTCTCAGGCATGGGCAACATTTTCAACCTGATCGAGGCCTCCAAGTGGAACGATGTAAACCCGACTCTTGCTGTAGCAGACGAGATCATGGTCCTGTGCATTCAATCGCCGCTGAGCCAAACAAACCTCAGAGCAAAGTTGTCCACCGAGGTGTCATGCACAGATGCATCGCCGACGGGGGGAGGTAGTTGTACCGCCACTGCGTTTGTGAAGGACTGTCTCGGAGTTCCCGAGAAACTGCAGTTCGAGGGCAAGTGTGGTCAATGCCAAGGAGAGATGGGCAGCGACCCTACCGTCGGCTACCCCTGTCCGAATGGCTGTGGCGTGTTCGGTTGCTGTGTGGACTGCATTGCTGCCCATCGACACGCCTGCGGGCGGGGAATGTTGGGGCGAGCTACATTTGGTGAAAGGTTCTCCGGACCGAATTGTCCCCTTACCAAAGCAGTAGCCCTTGAGGGCATTTTTGTCCAGCCACCGCTCGACAAACTGAGAGATGGCAACTGGGATTTCTTTTCCCCGGCTGGCAAGGAGTGCTTGGAAGGTTTGGAGGATGACAGCCATCTGTCTGCATCGCATTGGGCGCCCGAATGTAAGACATACTCTTCAGCCAGAGGCAGACCTTTCTGGACTACATCAGGACGCTACCTCCAAGGACCACCGGCCCTGAGGAGCCATGAAATGCCTTGGGGGGTGCCTAACTTGTCCCCAGACAACCAAGTGAAGGTCAGGCAAGGGAATGCAATGGGACGGCGCTCCCTGCAGGGACTACATGACGCCCATGAAAGGGGGCGGTTTGCTTCAGTGGAGCACCCATGGTCATCAATTTTTTGGTCAACTCCTGAAGCGATGGAGATCTGTGCTCTGCCGGGCTTCTTCGTCACCTGCTTCAGCTAGTGCTGCTTTGGAGGACAGCGCACCAAATGGACAGCACTGGTCCACAACATTCCAGAGCTGCACAGGGCTCTGCACAAGCCCGACTGTGGCGGACACCCGGGCCTCCTGCCGTATGAAGTTCATGAGGTGCAAGGGGGCCTGCAATTCGATACCACGGCCGAGGCCGAGTACCCATGGCGCATGTGCCGGGTTTATGCGCAAGCTCTCAAATCCCAACTGCAACTGCTGTCCCCGTCTCCGTCTGCGGGCGTGTTTGACGAGGAAGGTGAAATTATGGCGGCCCTGAGATTCTCAACTCGTGGGCTTCAGAACCCTGTGATTGCGTCGCGTGCAGCCATGCGGGTCTTGGAGGTGATCCGCACAATGGTTCCTGGCAAGGAGAAGGAGCACCTGAAAACGATGCTGCGCCATGTCTGCTTGCGTGGCACTGGCGTGAAGCTGTTGTCGTCAGCTGAAGACGGCAGTCAAAGCATGATGTCGCCTTATCCTGCTTTCAAGTGGGATTGGAAGGTGAAGTTGGCCTTTGCTTGGCGGCAGCATCAACACATCAACATTCTGGAGGTCTCGGCGTTCCTGGTGGAGTTCAGACGTCGAACAAGGCAGCGTGCTCAACTGGGATGCCGCTACTTCAATATCACCGATTCTCAGGTGACGTTCCACTGCCTCACAAAGGGACGATCAAGTTCACCTCGCCTCAACCGCCTTCTTCGTAGAGTGAATGCCCTGGCCCTTATGAGCGGCACTTTGCCGATTCACCTCTGGACGATTAGCAAATGGAACGAAGCTGATCGTCCGAGTCGCCTCCATGAGGGATTATGACTCGCAAGCAGCACTTGAAAACAGCGGGCATCTCACGAAGAACTTTGGGCATTTATAGGCGAGAAGTTTCACTTTTCTTTCGGTTTTTGGATTTGGAAGGCTTTGGCCTCCCGCGATCGTACGTACGGCTGGATCAACTCTTGGCCGAGTACATCAACCACTTGTTTCAGGAAGGGGACTCTTTGACAAAAGCCGGCTGGGTACTTAGTGGGATCAAGCGCCTCTACCCGCGGGTAAGAAAGGAGGTGGCAATCTCTCAACAGTGGTACAATAACTGGTGTCGTGAGCATACACCAAGAAGAGCCACACCCATTACCTGGCCCTTGATCCAAGCTTTCACTGGCCTCTGCCTACTTCTGAAATGGGTTCGTTTAGCGACTCTTTTCCTTCTGAGTTTTGTCTTTTTCCTCCGGACTGGAGAGACATTGGCTCTGCGGAGCGGTGATATCCTTTGCAACCTGGATGACGGCTCAATCATCCTACGACTGGCTGCGTCGAAGACCTCTCCTTCTGCCCAGCAAAGTTTGGCTCATTTTGACCTGCGGTTGTCCCAGCTGCTGCGCTGGTTACTTTTCATTTTGGCGCGGACGAAGTTCTGTGGCCTTTTTCAGGGACGCATTTTCGCCAATGCTTCTCTGCAATTTGCGCTTTCTTTGAGCTGCAGCACCTGCAGCTGGTTCCGTACAGCATCAGAAGAGGAGGGGCTACCTACTTTTATACCAAGACGGACGGGCTTGATGCCGTCATGATCCGCGGACGTTGGAAAGACCAAGCCACCGCCCGTATTTACCTTGATGATGCTAGGGCTACGCTAGTCAAACTGGCAGTCCCGGCTCGTTCCAAGCCCCTCGTCTCTCTTTTTCGCAAGCGTCTTCTTGCTCAAGTTAATCGCTGCGCAAAGGGACAAGTCATGGTGGGCTGAGATGTGGTTCTTTCCTTTTTCTGACTTGTTGGAGTGGGCCTGTGGTGCCTTTTTCTTTTGGTGTTTTTGTTTTCCAAGCTGTTGCTTCCTCATTTGCCTCCTGCGGGAGTGATCCGTGGTGTTTGTGTTGTCTCTTTAGGCACGGGTACCACATCGTGACTCTCTGTGGTTGTGCGGTCAAAACGAAAGCTGCACGACCTTTTGGGTTCAATACCACGAGTGTCATGCCACTAGGCAGTGCACGAGTATTTGACCCAATGTGCTGTTGAGTTTCGGCTCCCCTCGGCCACCCGTCCCAGAGGTGTGTGGGCCTGTGGTGCCTTTTTCTTTTGGTGTTTTTGTTTTCCAAGCTGTTGCTTCCTCATTTGCCTCCTGCGGGAGTGATCCGTGGTGTTTGTGTTGTCTCTTTAGGCACGGGCACCACATCGTGACTCTCTGTGGTTGTGCGGTCAAAACGAAAGCTGCACGACCTTTTGGGTTCAATAATATATTAGTATTATTATTTTAATAATTTATTTTTAATTAAATATATATATAATTAATATTAAAAATAATAATTATTAAATTAATTATAATATATAATATTAATATTATATTGATATAAATAATATTATTATATATTATTATATATTATTATATTATTATTATATATTAT